>CM023450.1:160483710-160622352 GCA_013339765.2 Haemaphysalis longicornis | reverse complement strand
GCCAACAGTTTGTGTTATGTATTTCGTAAAACTTGTTTTGTCCCTTATTGATAAAAAAAATGTTTCAGAGCATCGTTGATCAGGAGCAGATTTGAATAAGAGAAATCAGAGTTCAAATTAAAAAAAAAAATGTACTTGGGCTGGCCATGTATTTCGACGAACCGGACGGGGCACCACGAGCGTAACACAGTGTATACCACATTACGCGGCTAGAAGAAGGTGAAGACCATTTACTTGATGGCGAGGCTAAATAACAAAACTCATAGGCAAGTAACAGACTCGAGCAGCCCAGGTCGGGAACAGGTGGAGCTGTATGCGACAGGCATCCGTCCTGCAGTTGACATAAATGTGTAGTTGTTGATGACGATGATGAAATGAACGTGCGCTCACGCTGCAAGGAGCGCATCCTCTTCTCTCTTCAGGGTGGATGATGTTGAAAATTAACAGTTGATATCCACAAACATATTTTAAATTATCCGCTCGCCCTGTGAAAAAATGGTGCGATAAAAAAATGACATGATGGCTGGGCAACAGCCAGGCAACGCGTCGCTGGCAGTTTCTTACCACCGCTGATTCTACCAACAGTACGCGAACGGCTACCGTGCTCGATCGCTTCGTCATCGTCTTCTGCAACCTCGGCAAATTAGGAGCCCGCTACAAGCTCTTTTGGGTGATGGAATGGGGGACCCCTTCGTTGCGCGAGGCGAGTGGGGAACGCGTACGTCGCTTGGATGACCCTTTAAATTAGCCTGGAACCAGCGCAAATACAATTAGGACTGCCTTCCCACCTTATTTAACACGATAGTCTTTCTTGGGCTACTTAAACCCAGAAATTTCGCTCCCTCTGTATGAAGCTAAAATGGTCGATTGGGCGAGTTGGCACATATTAATAGTTACAGCGCAAACAATACGGGACAAAAAACAGGGGGAACAAACACTGCGCTGTTTTGTGCCCTCTTCTTTCCATCTCGGGTTGTTTGAGCTGTTACTATAAATCTGTCTGTCTGTCTGTCTGTCTGTCTGTCTGTCTGTCTGCCTGTCGGTGACTGTATTCAGCCATCCGTCCAAAGTGAAACAAAATCTGCGCAATAGTCTTGCATATACACAGCTAAGTGTAAACGTCTAAGTCCGGTATCAATTTCCATACCTGTAAACATTGTTGAACAAGAACAAGACAGTACGCGAATAGAACACAGAAAATGAACGCATAAGTGATACTTACCATTTTAATTTCTTTTATAAAAATATTCATAGATGCTTGATTTCTGCAAAATGAAGTAGTACATTCACTACAGAAAAAAAAATCACTCTGTCGCCTGCTATCGCCCGCTCCACTATAGCTTCTGGCGTCATTTTAAGAAATCAAGCGGCAGCAGTTACGAAAGGATCCACTAGAGAGGTTCCACGTTCTGCTTGGAAAGCACTTGGAGTAGGGTAACGCGGTTCTATAAACGTCGAAGTAGGGCGCCTTGATTCACGCGCGTCTCCTCCGTACCGCAGCGCTGGCATCGAGGCACCTGGTCTGCAGCAGTAGAACGCGGAAAATTTAAATTGGCTTGAGAAAACCTTGAGCGTGTTTACCGTGTGAGGAGCATAACGGAAGAGCAACAGCTTGAGAGGATAGCGGGAAAGCCAAGGCAGGCATTTATTTGGCAAATGTCAAGGACTATCCTCTTTTCTTGATATTTGCAACAAAAAGACCAGATCCGCGGCCATTTTTTTTGTTCAGTTATCCTCAGGGGTAGAGATGTCTCGTTGCAAACAGACGGACAAGAAGAACACGATGGTTTTTATTGCAGGCCTTAATTTCCACTTTGGAAAACCAACAACCGCTTTTTACCCGCCTTCATAGGGAACATCTATGACGTGCGCCTTTTTAGTTATCACCATTACCACCCAGCACTACTACACAAGAGCTTCTGTGCGATCTGCTACGTGCTCACCAGGGGTATTAAGGCATTGAACGTTCTTGGTACGTGTGGGTTTTTTCACGCACTCACCACTACTTTGTTCTACATTAATTCACACCTGTGCATCGCATCGGCAAATGTTTTACAAAAGGCAAAGGTGACCGTGCTGAGTTCATCCGACGTGTACGGTTTAAAGCGCCCAAGCAGGGACATTGTTATTTTGGAACCTACAGGAATATACAGAAAAATTCAAGGTAAACGTTTTAGGTGCCCCGTTCTGCGAAACAATTACACCATCTTCCCGTGGGGTACCCTGATGAGGAGGCTGGGCATCATGGGGGTTCCGTATGGTTCCATTGTGTTGCCGTTCTGTTGAGTGATCTGGTGTTTAGTAGCGCCAGAGGGAATTCCGCGTCCGGGTCCACACCGGTGGCAAAGGCACGCAAGTACTATTGTGTTACGGTGAGTAGGCGGTGGTCTTGCATCGCAACTCGTCCATCATCTTCTTGTCGGTGCGTTCGTCTCTGTGGAAGAATCGGTAGTCTCCGTCAGCGTTGGTGAGGTAAAGGTTGTTGACGTTGGTGCACCGGCTGAGAGCAACGTAGCAGGGTGGCGAGTTGGGCGAGTTGGTGTACTTGCATCTTGGGGAACAGCGCGAACTAACAGGGACACAATAAGAAAGAAGTGGACAGGACTAGCGCTGTGTCGCTGTTAGTTCACGCTGTTCCCCAAGATGAGAGCAACGTACACGCCTTCCGCTTCGCAGCTTGGTATTCTTCTTCTTCTTCTTCAACGGTTCCCCTACGGGAAGATGACGACGGGGGTTCAACGCGAAGCTATCTCGTGATGGATTCTTTAGTTGGTCAATCCATACGGGCATCCTGCCACAATCATCACCACAGGCGCTGTGGACGGGGCGAGAGCAACGTACACGCCCTCCTCTTCGCAGCTTTGTCTTCTTCTACTTGTTCTTCTTCAGCAGTTCCCCTACGGGAAGAAGACGACGGTGGTTGAACGTGAAGGTATCTCGTGATGGATTCTTTGGTTGGCCAATCCCTAGGGGCATCCTGCCACAATCATCATCAGAGGCGCTTCGGACAGGGCACGGACACGGGACATACCCCCGAGCAAGAGATGCTTTGCATCTAATAAAGGTTTTCACCACAGTGTGTACGCCGACGACATCACGCTGTGGATCGGCGGCGGCAGCGGTGCAGTAGAGACGGTGCTATATTATTTTCAAGAATGAGGACTGGACTGTTCTCCTCCGAAATACGAGTTGCTCATCTACCGGCCTACGAGTACGGGACGGAAGAGAGCCCCGCCGTATCCCGACATCTGTGTCCACGCAAACAAGCAGAAGATCCCAGTCTTAAACAGCAGTAGAATCATCGGCCACCGACTGCACCCTAATGGTCACAGCAAAGACACATTTCTTCATCTCCAGAAGATCACTCAGCGCACCATTCAATTCGTCTCCAGAGTGATGAACATGCATAGAGCTATGAAAGAATACACGCTCATACGGCTCGTACAAACCTTCGTAGTTAGTAACATCACCTACTCCATTCATTTACTACAACTCAAAGATGAATAGAAAGTAAAAATTGAGGGATTAAGAACGTCTAATGAAGATGATGATTGGAGTTTAATGGCGCAAGACCGACTAAAGGCAAAGAGCGCCAAACAATAGTGATTACATGAAAGTGGCATGGAAGTAAAAGTAGAACATTTCAGTAAAAATACTTAAGAATATCCATAAGCAAGCAATAGGGTTACCAGTTACCACGCCCAACGAAAGTTTCAAAGCACTAGGCATGAGTAACTGGATTGAAGAACTAATTCAAACCCAACAAACAGGCCAATTGGGACGCCTATGTAAATCCAAAAGGGGAAGGCACATTCTGCAGTCACTAGGAATCCGAAGCGGAAGTTCCCTTCCAAATAAAGTTGAACTCCCACACGAAGGGTGGAACAACATTTGCATCCCCCCACTACCTCAAAATTTGAACCCAGTGCTAAACGTGGGAAGAAGACAAGCTAGAGCAAGAGCACTTGACAAACGTTTCCGAAACCGTTGTGAGCCACGGGAGATTGTCTATGTTGACGCTGCCGGCTACTACGACGCTGGCCCTAGTCTCAACGCCATGTCATTTGAAGTCGTCAGCAATGACGGAGTCACAGTGGCGTAAGCGTCCAGCCTAGCCAAAGATCCCCCTCAGTGGAAGGAAATGGCTATAGCCCTTGCTATAAATTCAACCAGAGCAAGCACAAAAGTGAGCGACTCAAAGTCTGCCATACTTACCTCGCGAAAGGCATGATCTACCGTACACTAGCCTCGCAGTTAGAGAAGCCTACTAAACAAAAAAATTCTTTTGATGTGGACTTCGGCCCACAGCGGTCTACGGGCGAATGAAGTGGCCCACGCAACCGCTGGAGCTCTGGTGAACCGAGCTGTGTTACCTACGGCACCACCACAAACATCATCATCCCCACACCAGACAGCACAGAAAAGCCAAGAATACTCACACGTTATTAGGTCCCACAAAGACAGGCTAGTGACCTACAGGAATATGATAAATCACTACAGGTTATCCAGATGCGAATATTCACCGGCCCACCACACCCTTTCCCGAAAGATGCAGTCACGTGGCGACGGTCGCAGACAAACCCTTTTCCAAGCCGTTTTGCTCAACCATACCTAGAAAGACCTTTTTTCAAACCTCTGCACTTTTTGAAACAGCAGAGCCAACCCACACCCCATGATATGGTCCTGACATGAGTTAAAAAAAATACGGCCGCATAAATGCAAATCCGATGTAAATACACTTAAAAGATACAAAATTAATACTGTAGAACAATCGGAGACTGTTCTACTGATCTCCACAATGGAAGCTCGACTCACAGCAGTCCGGATGGCCGAAGCCTCTGCGAGGATCCAGCTATTTCTGGCTGATGGCTGAGGGAGGGAGGCCGCGGAAGTCGTTTACCCTTAAGAACCCACCTCGGGCATCAAATTAGGTCATTTCTCTTTCTCAAGTAATTCGCATCAGAAGACAAAGAAACGAAAGAAAAGCAAACAGGTTGTCGCAGTAAAGAGCGGTTATTAGATATAAACAGGCTTAAGTCCTTAGGGCACGTAACCACACGTGTCCAAAGATTTTCCTTTTAGGGGCGAAGCTCCTCTTTCTCGGGCCCTGTCCCGTCCCTCGATGCTGCTGTACACGGCACATTGATGATGATTGTGGCAGGATCCCCCCAGAAATTGGCCAACCAAAGATTGGCCGAAGAGGTCAAAACGTTCAACGCATTCTTTGCTACCCAACAAGGGGGAGAGGAAGAAGAAGGGGTTGTCGTTCGTCGCCTGCAAGCTCAAGACACGTACCAGGGGTCAGGACACAAGACGCTCTGCAGAAGGCGATTGCCAAGGTGGCTAATATGTCCCACACCGAATTCGCCAAGTTACCCATGGTGATTCTCATCGTCCCAAACAAGCGCTACATAATCACCACAAACATCGACGTCGTCAACGGGCTTGTCAACGGAGCGGTGGAAAGCTTGACGTGCCGAGTCTTTATATGATTTGAGTGAAAAACTTTATTAGACGAGAGGCCATGGGGCCTTGGGGGGAGCAAGGATGAGGGGAAAAGGGGAAGGTAACAACTCGCACGATGAACACAGCTGCAGTCTTGGCGTCCTAATCACAAAATGAACACATAAAAGTCAGTCAGTGGCACTAAAATGCACAGCTCACACTTAAATGTACAGTTCACACTGTCGACAACGCGGTTCACACTGAAAACAGTGCACGCTGCAGTCAGTTCACATTGTAGGTAGAACGGGGAAGTCTACCAGGCCGTTACACTAATTTGTAGAGTCCGTTTTCAAGGGCGTACTCGGTGATTGCTTCTAGTGTGGTGGGATCGTCGTGGACCCGACAAACATGTTCCTGTTCAGTCGCAGGGGCGGGACCTAGAGTTAAAAGCTGGTGGCGATTACGGTCGAATAATGGACAAAGCCACATTAAGTGGTAAAGATTTGGTGTGCCTTCACGACTACAGTGGGGGCATCGGCGCAATTCGGATCCTGCTGGAGCTGTCCATTTATAAATAATGTGAGGTGCGTACGCTGCATTCGCATACACTTTATTGGCGAATACTTCTCCCGGACGCGAGAAGCGCTTGAGAGGGGCAAGGATGCCAACAGGAGTTTCTCCCATGTAAGCGCTTGCAGCTTTCCTTTTTGAGGTGACGAAGCTGGAGTTGCCAGTCTGCCTGGAGAGGGGGGACGGGCGTGGCGGGCACCGTGGGAGGTGATTGTAGCCTCTCCCTGGCAGCGTCGTGTGCCAAACGGTTGCCTGTAGTGTGTCCTGGAGTCCAAACAATTCGAACTTTGAAGCCTTCAATCTGTAGGTCTCTTATCAAGGTTAGGATGTTTGTTGCCGTATTGTTCGGTGAAACGGACGATTTAACTCTCGGACAGCAACATAGGAATCCGTGATGATGCGAAATTTCTTCGTGGATAGATGGCCGGAATGGTTATAAATTTGCTGCGCGGCTCCCAGAATTCCTAGAAGTTCTACCTCTTCTACGAGGCCGTATGTGTTAGAAATGTACCTGGATCCGTTCAATTTCGGCAGGTCCGCAGATGTCCAGGTAATGTCCGCCGTCGTTCCATTCAGAGCCGCGTCGGTGTAGATGTCAGCTTCGTCGCATTCCTTGTCATTTGCGAGAGTGCGAACGTATTGTTCGCGTACTTTTCTTTTATCCCGGCGGATCGGGCGTCGACGCAGAATTCCGATGGATGGGCGTTCCCACGGAGGGAATGCTGTCGGCAAATCGGTGCTCTCAGACTGACTATTTAAGTGGTCCCATTTTTGGAGTCTTTTTCCTTGTGGCGAATGGTCCAGATGATATTGGAAGCGTAGTTTTGTCTCTTCGATGAGGTTAGCGAGAGGCGGAAGGGGAACTGCATCGTGTAGAGTGTCTACCCTTGTGAAGGCGGGGAGGCCACTGATCGCACGGAGAAGGTGCCGATTCATTTGGTGGAGGGCGTTTACATGTGAATGCCGTAATTCGTAAACCGGGAAGCCGTACGTGAAGCGCCCATGCGCCACAGCACGGGCGAGCATGGTGCAAGCTGTTTGGTGCGCCCCACCATACTTATTCGATATCCGGGTAACTAGGTGTAAGGTGGAACGCCAGGTTTTCCTAAGTGAGGCTATCCACTGTTTTGGGCTATTACAGCTGCTGACGGGAACACCCAGCAGTCGAATGGTACCATTGTGGGATTCGAGCAGCGTATCTCCCACTTGAAGGGAGATAATTTGTTCCTTATTTGTGCCACGTTTACCATCCACGCTGAGCAGTTCTGTCTTGGTTGGGGATAGCTGTAGCCGGAATTTGGGACAGCGTATGTTCCAAACTTAGGACTGCTGCCTGCAACTCTGTTTGCATAGTTTCTTTGGAGTTGTAATCCTGGGCTTCTGTCCATACCACAATATCGTCCGCATAAAGCGCGAATCGGGCGGCAGTGTCCTGCTCGAGAGTTCGGGCCACACGGTTCATTGCGAGATTAAAAAGGAGAGGAGCCAAAATGGACCCCTGTGGGACTCCTCTATCGAGGTAGAACGTTGTGGGCTGATGTCCTTGAGGGTTAAGACGGATCGGCCTATGCTGTAAAAGCTGCGTACCCAGGCCTGGGCCTTTTGGCTGGGGAAGGCGAGGGAAAGCTCTTGAAGGATACCTGACTGGCTGACATTGTCAAATGCCTTGTGCATGTCTAAGGTGAGGACGTAGTCCGGCAAGGCCTTGCGCGAGGTTCGATTAATAACTCTCCGGAGCAGCCATAGGTAATCGTGGGTAGCAAGATGGGGGCGGAAACCAGTGAGAGCGGGGTGAAACCAATTTGTACTTTCCAAGTGGTGGACGAGTCGATTGTTAATCATACGCTCGATAATTTTGCATATTACGGGGGTTAGAGCTATGGGCCGAAGATTCTGGGGATTCCGAGGATCTTTACCGGGCTTGGGTATCGGATGAATGATCGTTACCCTCAGGGCGTCAGGTATCTCGCCTGAGTCCCAAGAGTGGTTGGCCAAATGTAGCAGCGCATCGAGGCCGTGCGGCGGAAGGTTTCGGAGGTCCTGCAATTTTACTTGGTCATGGCCAGGAGTAGATTTGGGGTTGCCTTGAGAGATGGCTACTTGCAGTTCCCCTAAAGAAAAGGGGAGAATCGAGCTCCGGCACCGGTTGGTCAATGCTTATAATTGGTAAAGGTGGGAGGGTTGAAGGGTCCTGTAACGGCGTGTGGAAATAACGTGTGAATGATGGTATCTTCCACTTGCGAGTAGTCCATTTGAAGGCACATCTCATCCAAGATCGGGACGCGCACCTTCGCACGGCCGTTCATGGTACGGAAAACTCCCCAAAGACGAGACGGGCCCCGATTCATGCCCGAGATCTTGACAAAAATCTTGCCATTTCTCTCTCTGTAACGTGACCTGATATTCGCGAATAATGCGGTAGTGACGTTTTAGCTGCATTAGGTGATTATGGCGTTTTCCTTGCGTACGGTATCGATTGGTTAGCCGTTCTGCCTTGCGGAGAAGTCCGAACATGTGTGAATCAGGGCAATCCACATCTCCCGTACTGGTTACTTCTTCGCTTGAGAGCAAACGTGCTTGCGTTAAGACGAGATGAATTCCTCAAGGGTAGGTTGAGAGGAGATGTTGAATTGGGAGCGATACGAGGACCAGTTTATCTCACGGTAAGACGTCTATTGCGGAATTTCTTGCTATTGATTTGAAGCATGATGGGATAATGGTCACTACCCCAGGTGCTGTCTAACGTGCGCCAGGTCTTCACCGCCCCAGGGGTAGCTAGGGTGAGGTCCGGTGTTGTATCGCTTTGAGCGTAGTAAAGGCCAATGCGGGTTGCGACGCCATATTCGTTTCTTAGTTGAAAGGGGGGTGTACTCCAGTGTTTGTTCCAGAAGCCGGCCTCGACGGTTTGTGGACGAGTAGCCCCCAAAAGGGGATTCGAGCGTTGAAGTCTCCCCCGATAATAATGGGACCGGTGAATCGTAGCGAAAAAAGATAGGGTATCCAGTCATAAAGTGATGGGGGGACGGCACCGGATCTTGGCTTGTAGTATACAGACACAAGCAGCACCGATTTGCCTCCTGGCGGCGTAACGAGGACCATAATCACTTCTCTGTCATCATTGCATGCTTGGTCCCAACGATGCTGGACAGCGTGGCAGGATTTGTGGACTAGTACCACTGCTAACCCTGGAGTCGGGCCGTGGGAGGAGCGGGTTTTGGGTTGAAATGGAGGGATCTGAAAAGGTGGTGTAATCTAACATTTTCAAGGACCACGTGTTTCCTGAAGCAGTAACGCCATTGGACGGAGCGTTTTCACTTGGGACTTGAGGAGCGGACCGGTTTGTGAAAAACTACGGCAATTCCACTGTAGTATGCTTCTGTTCGGCGGTAGAGCTGGGGGCAACACTGGACGGCTAATGTTTTTTCTTTCGTTTCGTTTCATTGGAAGGGATCGTTGAGGTCTGGAGAGTTTCAAGTGCTTCCCCCACTTTTCCCATAACTGACGGAGTTCATCCCTGATAGAAGTGACCTGATCTTGAAGGGAAACTATTTCGCGTGATGCCTTTTGCCATTCCTTGTTTGCTTCAAATTTAAGACGGGCATCTCTTTGAGTAAGCATCTGCTCCGTTATGAATGACGTTGTCGCTGGCGCCTGGGTGGCATTAGTGGATGGCTTGCAGCGGCTTGTCCGTGAATGGCTGCGGCGTGCCGGGACAGAACTACTTGGCCCACTGGAGGGCGATTGACTGCTAGCTGCGGTAGCTCGGAGGGCGGCCACTTCCTTTTGTAAGGTCGTCATGGCGGCGCGCATTTCGGCGCGACTGCGACGGAGCTGGGCATTTTCAACTACTAGTGGATGGTTTGAGGGTAAAGGACTAATTGGAGGGGGCGAACGGGATGAGTTGCCGGAGATGGTGGAGGCCCATGTAACTCCTGGCGGTGTAGATCGATCACCGTCGGTCAGGGTGTTTTCGAGGGGAGGTTTCTTAGATGAGACTGATCGGTTGCCATGTTCTTCTTTTTTAGGTACACGCGTAGGGCCGACCTTATTAACCGAGAGGTGTCCTGTTTCTTTACAAATAACACAATATTCTGCACAGTCACATTATGCGGTTTCTGGGTGGGGACGGTCACAATCTTTATATACGCTCGGGGATGGACAAACTTTCGCCATATGCCCCAGACTGTGGCAGTTAAAGCATGCTAGTCGTTTCGGTCTATATTCTGCCACACGTACTAACTCCATGTAGTACTTGACAGTCTTTGGGAGAGTTGTAGAGTCAAATGTAAGAATTGCATGGTCGGTTTTACCGATTTTTCGGACTTTGAGAATGTCGGCCTGTTCGCATCGTACCCAACTGAGAATAGTCTCGTTACTATCGGCTGGGTCCACTTGGATGACCCCGCGAATGGTGTTCTTGTTGAAAGGGGCCTGCTCAATTACAATTTCTATTTTTCAAGTTTGCCGTTTTGGCGAAGGATTAGGGGATCTACCTGAGCTAATCGCGTAGCATGCACTGTATCGTAGACAGCGATACGTGCGCTGTTAGCTGCATCGTCAAACGTTACCGAAGCCATTTCGGCCAATTCAGCATTGGGGGCAGCGCGTCCTATTATTGAGGCAATGGCATGTCGGGGGATGTGTCTAATCCGGAGTTTGTCGAGTGGTTTCAGCTGTAGGGTGTAACGCTGCCGACTCACCCGGTCAGTTTTTGTGGGTCTGTTTTCTTCGATAGTGGGATGCGTTGCCAAACCGTCCTCTTCATCGTTGTCCGTGAGTGGTTCGTCGAGGTCTTGCATCTGTCCATCGTCGTCTTCGGCATCGTCGCAGTTGGCTGCTTCAGAGGCGCCCTCGTATGGCGGAGGTTGATATGGATCGACTGAAGAAGCTCCATGTTCGTATGCTGCCGGGGGCGGTAGCGATGGCTGGTTCATTGTCGGTGCCGCCATGACTGAAGAAGCTCCATGTTCGTATGCTGCCGGGGGTGGCTGGCTCATTGTCGGCGACGGTACGTCTTGGTTCGCTGCAACTGGAAGTGCATCCGTGCCGCTTGTTGTAGCTGCGACCGCTTCGGCAGGTGGTGCGCTACTGGAACGCAGGAGCCGGAACTTCAGGCCTAATGGGCGTCCCGCTGGCTTGTAGGGGAATGTTTCTGGCGTTTGCGATGGTCGGGTAACCTTGATTGGCGCAATCTTGGTATCAGTCGATGCAGCACATATTCACGAACAAAAGGATATAAAAATACAGGCTAAACGAGGTAATTTCCGCACACAGGGCGAAAAGAAAACGGGCCGTTTCGGTATATAGCGGCACCGCCTTCATCGTCTTCGTCTTCTTCCTTATATGATGTGTGGGTGTTTCACGGTTTTACCGATAAGCATTTTAGCTTCGCCCCTTTCATCATCATATACTGCATGTAGATGGCGGCATTCTTTTAGCGTTGTCGTGCTTTTCTTTTCTCTTTTTGCCCCTTCGTTACTACGAAGATTTTTAGTCGTTACTGAAAGAAGCAGCTAACGTAATTTAAGGAGGGCAGTTTTGGGTCACGTGCTTTAATTTTGTTTCAATATGCTCACGATTTTGGTTGGGTTAAGAAATGGTAAGAATATGAGTCATGCTACCCGTGCTTGTAGTTCGGAAAGGTGTCGCCTGAAAGCTCTTCATGTGAATGCTTATCTTTAAACTGTAAATTCTAGTCGCAATGCTATAGCCGGTATTCAATGGCGCGAAATGCATGCAGGCAACCAAGTGTGCGCCGCCATATCTGTGGCCAAGCGTCTGTTGCTAGGCGATGGTGTGCGCAAGGCCCGCAGACCAGGCGCCCCTCTTCTCCACCATGCAACCGTGTGAGTGCGCCCACGGCCCGGCTAGAGCAGCGGTGTGCGCGCGTTGGTGGGGGAACTTTACGTTGAAACGGGCTGCATGTTCTCGACGCCGCCGCTCTAGCCCGGCCGTGGTGCGCCGTCACTCCTTACGTCGGGCTCTGCTGGATGGCGGTACTTGTCCATGCTAAGCATGACTGCGAAACACATGACTGTTTAACGTTTCAAACTCTACCTCACCGGACCCACAGTATTCCTTCGAGTTCAATGTGAGTGCTATTAATAATATCTCTGTTGATGCCACCGTTTAGAATCGAATCGGAACGGAGCAGATGACGCACGCCGGTGTTTTTTTTTCTTCGGCGTGCGGGCGCAGTTGCCCAAGCCGCGCCCTGTCCTTGGCGCATCGGCCATGTCTGCGGCCGTTTCCAGTGTTGCCAGGCGAAGAAATTGACCGCTAAATGTTCAACGAATAGCACGTATAGGGTCCCCAAAGAGTTGAAAAGGGTTAAATGAAGCAACACAAAGAACCATTGGTGTTCGCCAAGATATCTTTTGCTTAAAGTAATATATGTTTAAATTATTGGGTCGTTTTCAAGCCAACTAACGCATATTGCTGCTTAAAAAAGTCTGGTACAGTAAGAAGTTGTGAAAGCTTGCTCCTGAAGCAGACAAACAATTTTTATGAACCACGCGGCTAATGTATTTAGTTTATTTTTAATTTTTTATGAAAACAAAAACGGGAATCTGTTGTTCTTTACCCATCTGATAATAAGCTGTTTCAACGAATTTCAGAAGAACACTATATTCCGCCATGACAACGCGGCGCAGTACGCGATATTCGCTCAGAGGTCAGCATCGAGCCAGCTAAGTTTAATACAGGATCTTTTTGACATTCCGCTGAAACAGAAAATATCTAGAAAGAAACATTTCTTATTCTACTTTACATGCACTGCATTTGTTTAAATATGAAGCATTGCTTCCTCATTATTGCTAGGTAATCGAATGATATTAAACTAACCTGCTGGTGTGGATTTGTGAATGCAAAATAATAACAATGCGTGGAAGCATTTAAACAGGTAATGGGAGTGCGTCGTGAACTAACAAGAAAACTTTGAAAGAGACAAAAAAACTCATTTAGTCTTTGCCCTTTCAGTCCCCTTGTCAATTTGCATTTTTAAGTAATAGAATAAAATATTTCCTGTGAGATTCAAAGCAATAGGACCCAATTGTTTATTGCTTTTTTAAATTTTGCGTTGTTTGTTTTTGTTCCTCCGTTACTTTTTTTCATTCGCGTGTTTACAAGTACCACGAATTACCTGTATACCATCGCTCCTTGTGACGGGAGGCTTTGAATGCACGGATATGCGTTCTGGGCGCGTCCTATAGAAAAGGAACATCAAATTAGATCTTGCATTGCCGTCGTATGTGAGTTGCGCTGTGCTTTCAAACGGGCGTTTAACCTTATTTCCCACATTTATGCTTACTGCATGTTGGCCTGTCTCCTAAATTATCGTATAAGTCAGTAAACACTGTTTCAGGACACGTTTACCACACAGGAGCGCTCATAAGTAGCATTTCAGTTCCTGGAAACTACGTACTTCTCATAACACCAGTGTACTTTTGTACTATCGAAAACTAAACAGTTCTTAACGCTTCCGGATAGGCAGTCCAGAACGGATTCGCCATAGCTTGAGTGGAGGCATTTTACTTCTTTCATTGACAGTTTTATTATCGTGTGGTAAGTTTTTTGAACATCTATCCTAAATACGCGATTGTGTACAACGAATTGAGCATGCAGGTATTGCTTCGGTAATCACTTCATTATTCATGATAGCAGTAGTCTATTGTAGGTTCGGCCATGTTTTCTTGCATTTTAAACTATTTCTTACTGAAGTGTTCACTGCACGCGAGCTTTTTCAAATAAGCTTTTTTTTGCTGGAAACGAGCGCTGCTTCAAGAAGGTGTTCAGGTGCGTCTGCGGCCGCCCAAATAAGTTTCTCTACAACATCGACTGCGAAGACCGGCCGAAAACAAACGCTAAAAGTTTGCAGTAGAACTATAACACCTGCCCTCTATTTCTTTTGTTTACAACAGCGTTGTTTTTATTAAAACGCCAATGTTTTAATGCATAAATTCTTGCATTGGACCCGATTGAAATTGAAATTGAAATATATTCCGTGACAAAATGTTACGAGGAGGACAGGCAAAAGCTGTGGAAACAGCTTCAGAGGCCCTGACCCACTTCCGTAACTAAGGAATAGAACCTATGATATTGTAAGTGTCAGAGACAATGATGTCAGGTTCGAAACAAAAAAAAAAATCTTTAAAAATGATTTCATTCCGTCCTAATTCGCTGAAGAAAGTAATCCCTGGCGAACTTCCAGGAGCGCCGATACATGCAGACATATGTGTCCATAAACAAGTGGAAGTGTCCATATAAAAGTGGGCGAAATACGTAACACTTGCTACGTGGCTCGAAAAATACACCTTACATCATAGACAGCGGTACGCTATACGTTTTTCATTAATGTTACGCGTCTACACTAACAATAACTGCTCCAGCGATGGAGAAGTGAAGTGAAAGAGACTTGAATGATCGCCGGCAAAAGGCGTAATGTCTCCACTACGCCCGGACGTCGCCACTCGTCGATCCTGGTGGCATTCTACTAAGCAAAACTTTCTCTACTCACTGCGGCGGTGGACACCCTTGTCTTCGAAGGGAGGGCGTCGGCCCGCAGCTTTCTCTCTGGTGCTGCCATTCGAGAGCCGTTAGGACCTGCTGGACGGCTGAGAGTTGAATGTCCTTGTCGCACCGAGGGCGAAAAAAGTAGTAGACGTTTCCTGAACAAACTCAAGAACTTTACCCATTACTCAGCGATGTGTAGAATAATGATGACCAAGGTTCGAAGGAACAGATGGTAAGAGGTTTTGTTTTTTGCGATACCCCCATGCTCACATGATGACGGCAGGTAGCCAACACTGGCTGTAGCTGCAGTTTTCCATGTGTGGTACCTGTAGAAGTTCCTTTTTTTCGAAATGGAATGTGTCGATGGAAGTTCCAGTAAAATACTTCGTTGTATTTCATCTATTTTCATACTTTCCACCGGAGCCTACTTCAGCCATTGCTGTAGCAATGCTGGTGCGTAGGCTCATCGAGATCATACTGCCTGTTTTACCTTTCGCGGCCTTTTAGTCCGCATCTATGGTTCCACCGATACTGCGTGCACCACCATCTCGGTATAGATGTCTTGCTACGGCCAAAGAGACACATTCCTAACGCCTTCTGTCTGCTCCCTGACTCCCTGTCACCTTCGGTCTCCTCTCTACTTCACTGAAAACAACAGCTGCACCAAAGCGCTAGGGCTACCCCATCCCCAGCCTCTTACGAATCATACAAGCTTTTCTCAACGCTGACAGTGATGACGCTTTCACAGAGAACAGCAGCAGAACTGAATCCCTTCTGTTTTCCCCTGCGGCTCGCTGACATTCCAAGAGCGGATTTTGTCGTCGCGACCCGTAAACACTGCTGTTACGATAGTGCTCTTCCACAGCAGCACGAGTGATCTTCCCTTACCAGCATTACGTCATGGACCTCTGGAACCTCTCCCATCGTTTGCTTTGAGGTGTTGGACAGACGACGTTTACCCCCCTATACCCCCCGTCCCCACCTCTTAATAAAAGGCAAGTTAGTTAGAAATCTCCGCTTTCTTTCAAAGCGGTCGCAGCGATGTCGCTCTGCTTTTAGTAGATTTTCTCGCACTGCAATTACGATGTGGTTAGAAGTCCGTGGGCCAGGAAGCTAGCTGCTGTGAGGGGGACCCAGTTATAGAGGCCTCCTGCGCTGTGCCTGCGGCGTTAAGGAGAAGGAGGCTAAATCGGCCAGTTTGGTAGTACACGCCGCCGTGTTTCCCTTGCGTTTCCTAAGTTTATCGAAGGATTCTTATGAGAGTTCGCTTTTGATATCATTACGCAATGTACTCCTGCCTCATACAAGGTTGAAAATCACGGTTCGGGCACTCTGTTGGGCAGAAAAGATACTCTGGCGCGCAGACTACTTCACAGCACCTGAGAAAGAGCAGCTGGAGTGACGACATTCTCCCCATCTCAAGTGCAGCTATACTGATGGGAAGTAGCCGTTTTTCATTAGCGGCCCTTTTAGTCAGATAGAGGTTCCCCATATGTACCACCCCCAAATCTTGCCGGCCCCAAAGAGAAACATTCCAACGCCACGTTTCTCCTGACCCCCGCTGGCACCTTTGTGGATCCTCTTATTTCCCGATATCAAAAGGTACAAGCGTAGGTATCCCATTTGTATTCATTTAGGCAGGTATAGGTACTTCTGTGTCTGTTGCTTGCGCTGCAAAGTGAATGGAACCTAGTCAGGCGACTATTACAGTGTCCTTTTCCCTGAGCACCTTGCCAATTTCTGATTGTCAAACTTTCAATACACAAAAGAGCGACGGCAAAAAAGTATGGGAGAAGCTAGATCGACCCCCAGCTCTGCTGTTAGTGCGAGATGCGACAATTTTTCTTAGTGCAATTTTTAAAACTTTTAACTCTCATACTTCATTAACGAGCCTAATACCAGTAAGCGGTAACTGTTGAATTCGTGCGTTGATGGCGCAGCAAAGCGGCGTGTGCAGGAGCGCCGACTGCGCATGGTATGATTTCATTTCGCTCGTTTTATTCGATTCGCAGCCCGATAAATTCGTCGTGATTTCCCAGAATCTGCGTTTATATTTATATGGCTCAGAGGCAAGTAGCGGCGACCCATGGCTGTGTGTGTGGTTTATATACTAGAGCAGACTTCAAAGCTCAAAACGGCGGGTGCGTTGCAGGATACGCCAATTCAGTCGGTTCGTCCTTGTGTGGTTTTCACTTCGCCTAGTTCGCATTCTGCCGTCACCTAGCCTCTGCTCGCATGTGTCAGTTAGTATTGTTTTCTTTATGTATGGAGTATATTTATTTGCGTTATAAATAATATCACTCTTAGGTAAAAGTATAGATTTCTTTCGGCATATAAAACTTAAATACGATCCGCTTGCAGAGCAGTCCTGTTGAAAACTTGCGCTTAATTCTTACTTCCCATTCCCTTCCTTCCTGCTATTTCCGCTTTATATGAAAGAAACCACAATGTTTCGTACGTTTGCGCTCAGTGAGCACGAAACCTATTTGAGCATTTTTGTTTTAATTTACTAGGGATATCCAGTTTGCAGAAAACTTGTCTTTGCCAGGCCTGGGAAGGCAATCATCCGCGCTTCGTGCAGCGATTTCGGCGCTCTTTCATTTCAAAAAGATAGCAATAAATGCGCAGAACGCTTTCGTTTCCAATTACAAATCTTGGTGGGGGTTAGGCTCACTTTCCTGAATCAATGGTCAACAACAAACATCATTCCAAGATCTTACGGCTTGTTAAAATACTTTAATTAATACCCGGCTACACCATACAGAAGCCGGAAATTTTGACAATACCAAATTGAACTAACAATTTGCCGAGGCTACAATTCTGAAATTTAGTCTCCACCAGCCATCACCACCCGATACAATTGATACACCGGCTTGGTATTTCATTTCATTTATATCTTTTGGCAAAACCCTCAAGAACAAACAATGTACACAAGTGACTTCCCACATAACTTTTTGATAGCTTCAATCACTGCATAAAACCTGAGTTTTAACATATTCTGAATTTTAAATTTTGGATTTGTATCTTTTGCAAAACCAAGGGGAGGCTGAGACTAATGGTAGACGAAGCGTGGCAGAGGCCTCAACCCCCCAATTTGCAGTGTACGCATTAAAAATTGCTGTTCACAAATATAAACGTAATACCCTAATCGTAATAGAAAATAGCACGAAAGCATAGTCATTGATGCGTTACTAATGCACTATTCAAAGCATATGGCTAAAATACGAAGAAGGATCAAAGTGTACACACAAACGCAGTAATTCCTACGCATTACCTTTCAACAAGTACAAAACGTCACAATTATGTGATAACGTATTTTAATTTGTAAAGGTTCTTATAAAGTGGAAAATAACGATATATACTTGAAACCTTAATTATATATCTTCTGCTTCTTCTGAAAACCTGCTTTTTAATCAGGTATTCAACACCATAGAGAACTTATATTACATGTTTTTCTGAATGTTTGAGCCCTACAGTACATTGCGGACGCACTGTAATCGCACAAACATTGTCCGTTTTTTTCTGTCATTCATGCGGTAATTTAAAGCACAGAATATAATTTATATGCATCACATGAAACTACCAGTTTAGGGAGCTATGGGGTATTCGCATAAATCGCGACTTCTGCAAGTTTCACATTAAAACAAAATTCTGCAAAGATACGACGGGTCTCTCAGTGGTTGTGTAAGAAAGGTGACAAAAAGTCTGTAATGTAGCGCTCAAAAACAATGCGCGACGAGCCTATGTCCTTGATATGTTCAGCTGCTGTTTAGGTATGCCACAGACTGGTATACTGCCAAACATCCTCAACCAACCGGGCGTGGTTCTCGGCAAGAATCAAGCACGTAAAATAATAATCTGAGGCCACAGTATTAATGCGATGTTGAGGCCTTCTTGTGGAGGTAGTAAAAACGCTATCGTTACCTTGGCTACAGCCATTTGTTCTTCAGGCACTGCGGGCAGTTCTTGCTGTACTATACACATCCGGTTGTTTTCCGGTCGGAGGTAGCTTTTGTTTTCAGCTATCCACGCGGGGGGGGGGGGGGGTGACACCAAGGTTAAAAAATTTTTCGAATCGTTGTGCTGCGAACGACATGAAAGAACACGCGACCTCCACGTAGCAACCGAGTGTTCATTACCACCACACACACGTGGCCTCTCGATCGGTGGTTTTACGGGAGGCAAAGTCAATGTACTGCTTTTTTGGGATTAATGTGGTGCTATTTTACTATTATAAAGGAGAACAAACTCACTAATGTGCCATATAAGTCAATATTTAGGGCACAGTACCTGCTATTCAACGCAAATATGCCCGGGTCGTCTGTAATTGTACTGCCCAAGCTGGAAAGCAAGTCAGCGCACTGCATGTCGCAAAACTATGGCGCAGGAGGCCTGTGCGTACGTAACGCGCCTCGCGTAGGTAACTGATCTCGTAGGTAACGGGCCTGCCTGTCCGCGTTGCGCCCTGTTAACTTCTCGACGACAGTTAACAGGACGTCTGCCGGGGCTAGTTGGTGCTGCAGACATTTAGTGGACAGCGTTAAAATTTGACTTCGTCCTGTTTTGTAGTCTTTCTCGTCCTTGTTTACTAGTCAAATTTTAAGCGCTCTACACAGAAGCGAGGAAAGTTGTTGCGGCGAACGAAAGTTTTCTTTTGCACTCAACTACACGATTCCAACGGGTCTCTCGTAAAAGCCTCGCCACGGTGTCACTCGTCCTACTGCAACTTTCCATTGAATGCCATACCCAGAAAAGTACCACCTACCAAAGATCGCCCTTGTCTCTCAAAGCGCTTTTGAACGTCAACCCAATGTCCGAGTATCTACTACGCATAACCCTCTGAGCGACACACAGGGGACGAAAGGCATGAATAAAAGCTCCATGCTCAAGCATGTAACACGCTCCAAAGCATGTAACACGCTCAAGCATGTAACACGCAGGGAACGCGTTAATGCACAGGTGAACAGCATTAAAGGAGCCATGAAGACAAAATACAACTTCGGTTTATTAGAAAAATGGCTTAGTCCCGATAACAATGATACCAATATCATGGGAATCTTCGACCAAATAATGGAGTTATTAAAGAAAACGTGTCAAGCCGTGGCGACTCCCCAGCCAATTTCCCGCAACTTTTCTATGACGTCACAGAACCTTGTTTGTGCGATTGGCGGCCGCCTAACTGACAGGTCGTGAAGACACATGACTGGACCACTGTAATTGGGCATCTAGTTCCATTTGACCGCACCACTTGACTGCTAACGTGCAGTTAACGCACTGAAAATTATGTTTTAGTGCTGGCCCGTATGACGTCACTCTTCTCCACAAGACGTCAATGTGGCTCGAAATTTGAAAGTTTTGCATTTTTTTGTTAAAAAGTATCTCTCGCGGCTGGAATGGAGCTGAGTGAGACACTGAATCCTAGTTCTTCCAAATTAAACGAAGTTGCATTTTCTCTTCATGCCCCCCTTTAAACACACTTTCCGTGTTTCGTTATGCCCTTTCACGGAAAGGGATCCCGCAAAGTTAACACCGGCAGCCTCAAAGGCCGTTGCGTAAGCGGTCTGGTCGGGGAAGAGTCCAGTGTTTGCGACAATGCAGAGGGCACTGTACCGTCGGCGAAAAACGGAAGAATGCACGACACATATCACGCGGTTGGTTCAACACGCACTTCCTTGTGCCCCGATCATCTGCACGGGTGGGTCTCTCTCCGGCGTTCAGATGCTGCTAGTGTGCCTGATTTGTAAGCCGAAACGTACGTGTGTCTGTGCTTCTCGGGCAGCCCGATCGGTGGCGCTCGTCTCCTACGCTGTTAGCCCAGAAGAGGTGACAACGCCTAGTTCGCAGGCCCTTTGAGCGCGAGCAACGAAACATCTTTGAGCAAAGATTTGTTTTAAAGCAAAGTGCTTTGTGTAGTGAGTCGTATTTCTTCCGAAAACACCATTTGCTGAGATTTCTCCAGTCAGTGCTCCTTTACACGTTGAAAGGTACACTAGAGGAAACCAGGACGTTTGTTTCAGTGGAAAGTCTAACATGCCCACAGCCATTTTGGCGTTGATTCTGTGCCCAAAGATGCTTTAAATGTGATAAATTGCTACTGAAACGCTGATCGAACGCGGCGCAAACAGCGGCTGCAGACGCTGTTTGGGTCACAATAAACCGGTGGCAGCGAGGCAGCGGTGATATATATATCGGTGCCGAAGCAACCGAATACAACGGTACCGTGTACCGAGTGGTTTGGTCAGTTTCGGTCTCCGTGGTTACGGCCAAATCAGTCCTGCTTTCCCGGACTCCCACGTCCTCTCAGCTCTGCAACACTAAGCAATATGTTCTTTTAGGGCACCCGTGATCAGTATTTATGCCTTGTTCGAGAAAAACATATTCTACTTTTGAGGCTCCGCGGATGTTGGCGTCGAACCAACAGCTTTTGCGTAGCTCGTCCGCTTCCTCGAAAAGCGGTACCACCGCCACCAATACACAATTAGCGCCATCCAGCGGCAGTCAGAAAAGACGTTGCGCACGCCAGACGTCTTTACCACTTCCGGTGCTAGTTTCGCAGTATAGATGTCTTGGACTGATGTCAGCGTAGCTGCTATTTTAGTTACCCACAAACGCGAAGAAACGCTTCACACTTATATGGTGCTCTTATCTTTGGCATCGCTGAAAAAACTGGAAATGTGTCTCAAGGAAGGTTTGTGATGACGTCATGTGCAAACCATGTATACAAAGTGGCCGCACCGGTCTTGATGTTTCCACTATTTTCTACTTGTATTTTAAAAAGCTCGACGTAACAATGGTGTATTCGTGTTCCCGGTAAGCTAATGTCTCAAACGTAAAGCAAGTTGTATTTTTGACTTCAGCATCCCTTTATTCTGAGCTGCCGTAAATTAGCCCACATGTTTTCTCTTTCTTCCGCAGATCATGCCAAAATCTGCTCATCAACCCGTCACTGCATTCAACCTTGTGGCCGCTCAGAATTGCGTAAACTACACGAAGGGGTTCTTCGAAACTCGTAGCCTTCGCAATACAGTCCAATCCCGTTATTGCGAACATCAGATTAACGATTTTTTCAGATTAGCAAACAATTGAAAAATCCTCTACCAAATCCCCGTTCATTTCTATATAAATATATTTCACTACTACGAATTTCAGAACACCGATTATTTCAGAATAACGTATCGAATTTATTATCTTCATATAAAACAGCACTTCAAAATAACGAATTCCGAGTGTCCGAAATTGCTCGTGTAGGTGTGAACGACGACTAATGTTGGGCATGCCCGACTATCATGATCAGCATACTAAATGTGCGGTAGCTGTATCGCCATCGCCGGCGGTAGAGGGGTCTCGCTGCCATGCTAGCCTCTGTAGCCACCTTTGTTCCGTCGTCCAGCTATGCAGCTACGTCGGCACGCTGGTCATACGGCTGTTTTGTTTCTACGTGCACGATGAGCTCCGGAAGCAGCAGAAAAGAGAAACGGAGGCAGTTTTTGTTGAAATAAAAAGTGGACATTCTTCGTCAAGCAGACGCTGGGAAGAAACAAATCGACGTCTAGAAGGGGTGGGGGGATGGCACCATCAAGGATTGCAACAATTTTGAAGGACTGGAAAGAGATCATCGAGTTGCACCGAGAGTCCCAACCTGCTCCTAACGTTGATGTTTTGCAGTGCGTATCAAAAATGCGCACTTTTCTTAGCAGGTGCACCTATGCCACCGAGGTAGTGCACAAGAACGTGGACAGCTCGAATCGTTCATTTTGAAGCAGTTGAGGGGCACACGTCAAGCAAAGATCACCGATTTCTTCAAATAAACGTGCATCAAGACGTTAGAGGCTAACGCGATTGTGCACGTGTTCCCCGTAAAGGTAGTGGATGCTTTTGTTACGTTTACAATTTTTACCGCGCATTTTTTTTCACTGTAATGATTATTCAAAATAACAAACTATTTTTCGCGGTCCCTTGAAATTCGTTGTATCGAGATTTGACTGTAACCCATTTGTTGTTTTACCAAACTACCGCTATTTTAACAGGGGAGCGGTTGTGCGAGCCGGAAGTTCGCCGCTGCACGAAAAAATACCAAGAAAATGTGGATCACTCGTGATCACGTGCCTCGCGTGATCACCGCCAAGTCCCCGGCTCTCGCAGTGCCTTTAGCAAAAAAAAAAGAAAACTCCAGAGCTGTCGCCAAGCGCTACCGCGCATGTAATCCGCGGCATCAGGAACACGACAATACCAATGCATATGACGATGACTACTACTGGCACAGTGCATAGCGATGACGGAACATACAAATGAATAAATTCAAATCTGTACAAATGCGTGGGGATGTGTCCGTCAACGCTCACGTAGAAAAATCCTGCAGCTTCGCTATGGTGCAAGACTTGTACGACTTTGTGCTAACTTCGGCAGTTGAGCTGGTAGAAGTCTACGATGTTGAGGGATGAATTTGCATTCATCACTGACCGCGAAAAAGACGACGACCTCTTAGATACGTATGACGACGATTACTAGCCCCGCAACTATGCAAATAAAGAATGATACTGAAACTTAACTATGTGTCCAGCAATGCTCGCTTACAAAACCTTCTCCATACAAATCCTGCGCGTGTGTGCGAGCTTACCTAAATTATTTAAAGCAAATATTTCATCATTTATTAGAGGCTATTCATTTTATTATAAGTAATTAAATTAAACGTTTTAAAGCAATTCACGTCACAAGCGTATGGCACAGCGGACTTCTGTTTAAAGAGGATTTCGTTTTTTGATACCCAGACTGCGCTAATAACGACGCAGTCTCTAGTACGCCTCTCGAGTGGTCAAGGAAAACCATGCATTAACGGATGACCGGAATTCGACGTACCTTTCATGTTTGGTCGTTATTATACCGGCCAGACTGCTCGTTTCGGGAACGTTTTCATAAGAAAGCACTGAAGTTCTTTAAGAGGAGTAAAGTTAATTACTGATGCAATGTACAGAATGTGTCGGCGCTCCAGCCTTTACTGATACTCAATCATGTTTTAACAACAAATATTTAGAGAACTGATAGATGCTTAAACAAAAAACTTACAGTGTCATGTGTTAGCGCACCATCCCGGGTCCTTCTTGACGCAGGAGTTGCGTATCTCGATGAATGTGCTTTATAAGACTGCGCTTCTGAGTTGATGCTCACTTCGGGTTAAATGTTGCGTTTTTTGTTGGGAAACTGACTATTCACTTAATGTTCAAATAAAATTTTAGTTGAAGTTCAGCGCTGTTTTGTCGTTTCATGTTCTTTAAATTGAGTGTTTTCGGGCTTCCAAATTGAAATTCACCAATATTTACAAATTCTTTCGCGCCGAGAACTAGAGTTTAATGCTCCCGACTTTTTCTTCTAACCCGTAGGCGCGAAAGAGCGTTGTACGCGCCTGTACTCCCCTCCCCGGAACGGTGCTTATCGCACGACGCTGCGCCCCTCAGTTTTACGATTCTAGGGGTTGCACGGTGCCCCGCAGATTGGCGCTACTCTCTGGAGGTATTTTCGCTCTACATCAATCCCCGCCATAGACAGCTTCGGCGTTAAAACGAAGTTTTCCCCAATTCGGTTTACGTAAAAACCACGAGCTACTCAAACATAATCCTCGGGCTAAACCCTGGGGCATGCCCCAGTGTTAGGCCAAAGCTAATCTGTACAGCCATGCTATTTACATCGACGATCTGAATAGATACGGCTTTTCGTTTTCAGTATCAATTTAAAAGTTACCACGCTAGCGTGCTTTGCCATTCATCTTTATTCTATGTCCGAGGTGGTTGTTTATGAGCTTTCACGTCGAAGTTTTGCAATTGAAAAAAGGAGATAAAATATTCCTATATTAAGGAAGGTCCCCTGCAAAATTATTCTGTGTCTGTAACCATTACGTTTTCTATGCCTTCCTAGAATTCTTATGAAGGCTTGCTAAACCTCTTTCTTGTTCTTCACAATATTACCCCGGCAAACAACTTCGTTCAATTCATTTCCTTCCAGATTATCCGTGTCAATTTCTCACAGTGATGCTGCCATGCTGGTAAGGGTAGGGTTCAGCGGATGTTTTATGAACGTCAACAAATCTCTGTTGGCAAAAACGCCTTCCGACAGGCCTACTTTATGCTCAGAAGGTAACAGCTGAACCCTAGATTTATCAAACCTGGTAAAAACAACTGTATGACCACCGGCTCATGGGAAGACCCCATATTAACTCTGAGTTACATGCCTTAAGTTGTCCCCGCCTTCCATACAAACTATGTTAGTATTACCTGGCACTTCCTTCCAAGCTCATCAACGGTGGATGTTCTGATTTTTTGCACAAGTACGCGGCGTACGACTACAGTCTCTTCTGCCTTTGCTACTTATGAACATCTTCTTGTGGACGGAAGCTTTGCAACTTGCCACTCTGCAAGGGCTGTATTTACTCGTGTAGGCGGATGACAATACTGTATTGCGGATGACATTACGGATGACATTGCTGCAGTATATTCTTACATGTTGCGAGAAGCCAAGGGCTTCCAGCAGGTGTTAACAGACTGCCAGAAATGGTGTGTGTGTGTGTGTGTGTGCGGGCCTCACCAACTATCTGAAAATAAGACTGTTTCACTCCGTTGCAGCCTCTCCGTTCGGACTGCCGGTGAATGGGACTCTCATGCCCATTGCTGGGCACCTTCAGGTTCAGTGCTTGGAGTTATCGCCCCCAGGGTCAGCCGAACAGTGGTTTTGATCTGCTCGACAGAAAGCCAGCCAAGTGCTCCACCTTATTCGCCGCACCTCTCAGAAGCCTGGCGGCACCTGATAGATGATTGTCCGTCTCGTAGTGCGCTGCGTACTACAGCCATGGCTGATATACCAGGCACCGTTCTACCACATGAAACCAGTGAACTGGGATCGACTTGAGACTCATAACAGGGCCTCCAACCACACCATTACCGACCTTCTCCATTTCACACCAATTCCGCGGCTACAACCAGAAGTCCGCCGCTAAACACGCCAGTTCACATAATTCATCAACGCCGTTCCGCACGCTTGCAGAATCATGCAATAGTTCTGGAGGCAGCAGTCTCGCCGCGTAAACGAGGAAGCCGCCTGATACAATGCCTGCCTTTTCCATTGCTGGGCAGCCCTGGCTGAGCCATCGAGGGGCAGAAGACAAGCCACTGATAGGGCTATATGTCCGTATGCCTTGTCTTCTTCAGCCCCTAGACGCCATCCTCCACGCCTCTTACTGGGCGTGTGCGAGGCAACCGTTCGCTGTCCAGGCTATCGTGCACCCCGGAGCGTACGACGGCTTCTCCACCACGGACTTGACGTGTCCCTCTTACCCTGCTTTCAAGCAATATTGCGCGTACGAGGCATTGCGTGCTTTACCCTCCTTTTAGGCGAACTTACTGCCATTCGGGATGGTCTTCAAGTGCTTGCATTGGCCGTGCATAGTGGTGTTAAGCTATAACTTTTCACTGGCTCAACGGCAGCGATGCGAGATGTTACGTCATTTTGCGAGGTGTGCAAGCCTGGCTGTATCAATTCCCGCAACTCTGGACACCTTCCCATGCCCTGTCCATGTGATGTGGATTCGCCAAGGCATACTTCATGCCCACACAACGGCGGATAGCTTCCGCCAACAAAGAGACCTTTAGCGGCTACTACGACTTTCTCCAGTGTCCACAATAGAAGAACTGTTGGTGGAAAAAGAAAACCTCCAGCGCGCCACACGTGCTCTACTTCCACCGCGTAGAACTTACCTCCCCGGTTGGCTGGCTCACTTAGAGGAGGTCCTGCTGCTGGGACTTCGCGTTGGGGTTATCTCTAGCAGTGCCCGCACCTGGCTTTCCTGCTATCACTTGCCTTTTCCGGCCACCCGCCCTTTCTATGTGCTTTTAAAGCAGATTTCTATGGCTACCAGCCAATGGTTCCTTATCGACGTGCAGAAAAAAAACTCCTGACGCTGCTGAAGAGTGATAGGGCGGTTTCCACTCACGGAGAAAACGGTAAATGGCGCTGCGAACGCGCGCTATTATCCAGCATCTCCGCGCGCCGGCGGGCGCGATGGCGGGAACCATTCCACCTGCGTTGTCTTCTGCTTTATCGACGGTTGTTTTGGGCCAGTTTTGGCGCAGCTTTGCATCAATTGCGCGCTTGCTTAGCACGGCTTGATTAACTTCTTCTACAGCACCTCCTGGGTAATCCAGACCGACAGAATCAAGTGGTCCTACGGCAAAAATACGCTAAGGATTGGTTTGCAGGGCGGGAAAACAGAATGTAGAGACCCCGCAAAGACATCTGATCGCTGGAGAAATGCTACCATTTCGGTTGTAGTTTAACAGGTATTGCAAAAGGCCAAGCAACTGGTTCTGATAAATAGTGATTATAAGAGTTCCTTCCGCTTTCATTTCCCAAACTTGCTAAACTAACTAGTTTAAATAGGTGTAAATGGGAATCACCAAGCTCCCATGCCGAATCGTTTCGGTCTCTACGCTTGTGCCGCTGGATGGTGTAGACTAGAGCTAGCACATCAGGATGGCTAGGTTCCACTCTAGGTTCCACACAGCCGAGAACGCTGCTGCGTTCTAAACGGTGCCCCCGTGTATTCCAGGTAACAGGTGGCCAAATCTCTGGTTTCGCTCTTTGTAGAGCCACGTGTGCAAATTAAGGGGATGTCGCATGGGCAATTGTTTTGGTGTGGTTTAAAGCTTCTCTTTCCTTCACTTTCACAGCGAGAATTGGAGCCAATTTTTTGTGTCAGAAGAAGCCGCTGAACACCTTGGGTGGACTTGAACAGGTCTTAGAAACCCAAATGCAATACTTCCGAGACAGACGTCTGCATGCTAGGAAACACCAAGAACAGAAAGTTTGAATATGGCGGCCCAAGGACGGGTCTCAACTTGCACAATTGCGTGACACGCGTGCACTGTTGTGCTTTTGAAGGCTTTCTCTCATGCTATGGGGTAATCTCGCAAAAAATGCGCTTGTCATAATAGGTGACACAGTAACATGTCTTCTAATTGTTTAGGTACCAGTCAAGCAATGCTTTTGTACACGCTCCTAAATTTGATAGAACCTAGAGAATAAAATTATCAGTTGTTTAAAAAGTATTCAGTCATTTTCTACATCTCCAGAAATGATACATTGAAATAATACTGGTATGTAATTGCTGAGCCATGAAAAAAATATTTGATAGACTGAAGGCTGCTTACCACAACTGCCTGAATTGCTTCTTCCTTCAAGATAACGTGTTCCGTAGCCCTCTTAGCTTTTGTTCCATAGCCAACGACGCCCTATTTCCTGCAGAAGAAAATTTGAACTTCTCTCTACTCTTTTTCTTGCTTCCCTGCCCGTCACAAAGACGTCATCCTTGGATCTTGTGAAGACACAATAGTAGACCCAACAAAAACTGATCCATAGCGTAAGTGGTCAAGAAACGCATTTCTGCCAAATATGGAAATTTACGTTTCCACCACGTCTTCACGGCAATATAAGGGTATTTCCATAAACTTTACATTTTCCTCGTACTTATAGGGTTACTAATACTGAAATTACAATAAAATGCGTTCGAAAAAGCTCCTCTCACACATCAATGCATCCTGCATTTTCTGCGCCCAGAAAGTTATTTTTCTGTGCGGATGGCAACCACAATTTTGTGAATGACCATTGTGTCGGTAATGCAATTTCAGCGCACGGTAATATTAACGGAGCATTGTTCTTGCAAGCTATTTATATTTACGGCCGTAATTCCTGGAGATGAAAATTCGATCGCTATCAATCAGAATTTTGTTTTGCAGTGTGGCTGTTCGCTATGGTAACTGATTGAGTCTACGTTCTGGCGATCATAACAACATTCCGCTGCATTCAAGCATTATCTATGCAGAGGTAGACGGAAACTAGCGGCTGTTAGATCAACCTAGGGCAGACCAGAAGTTACCGTGCGTTACTTTGTGTGTTAACAACATTAAAGGTGTCGTGCCACCAAAATTTAACTCTGTAAAAAGCCTGCTGTAGGCTTCCTCTGCATGCAACGACCCCCAACCCGAAGTGCTGGGTACAGCAAACGCTTAATATATATTTTGATTCGCTTCTAAAAATTACCTAAATTCTCTTCTGGAAATCGGGACCCATCGCTAGCGCCACTAACCATGACGTCAGTGAATTGCCAGCATAGCAAAGTTTGTGACGTCATACAACGTTAGCGACTAGAGCGACGTCAACGTGAACTCCAGTTACCACAGTTTGTTTGGTCGCTTGGTCGTATCTACACACTATGCCGATACGACGGCGACGACGACGCGACGCCGACGAGTCACTAAAACATCGGCCAACTGCTGAATTGCCAGACCGCGTTGTCACACTACGCCGACGGCGACACAAACACGTCGGCCGAGGGAAAGTCGCCGTAGTGTGACTGACTCGCCGACCGAAGACGCCAACAAAACCGGTCGCCTGACTGGTCGCACGACGCGTCGTCAATCGACCGAGAAGCGAAAACTGCGCCCCGACAACATTCGTGCCACAATGAACGCAGCTCTATTTTGTTAGTTTCTGGAGGGTAATAAACTCAGTAAGTTCCATGAAGCCCATACAACTCAACACTAGCGCTAATGCGATCCGTATTTTGGCGTTCGACGCTTCGGCCGTGCTCTTCGGCGACGCCGCTACCCCGGAATGCGTGTGCGATCGGCTCGCCTGTAGAAAATATAAGCTCAGTTTCGTGCAGAAGAACAGTTACGTAGGGTAATTTGGGTAATAAGAGATCAGTATCGGCAAAGGTTTTTAACGTAAAACGTAAAACCAAAGTACGGCAAGCACTATCCCTTCAGTGCAAAATCACAGTCGCAGCCGGGCACACTTATTTTTGCGAGCGCTTTCGCAGAAGAGCAGAGTTGATGGCGATAAGCTGTCGCGGGGGCTTCGCGGAACCTTGCTGCGCAAGCGCTATTTAAAAAATTTGAGTTTACAAGCCAGGAATTCTGTAAACTAGCTAGTAAACACCAACGTACGACTCCAAGGATGGGCCTCCATCTAGTACACCGGCTATATCTTGGTAAGAAACCGTTTGTTCGCTGGCTCAGTGGTCTCGCGCGTTCCGCCCGCCCGGTCAACGTAGCGGGTTCGATTCGCGGCGTTGGGCAACTTTTTTTGCGTTTTGTTTAGCATTTTCATGTTTTGCATATCCATGGTTTTCATTTGTCTGCATCCGAGGATGCTGACAAAGAATCCGCGTCGGAGCTGTCGCGGCTTGACGTGACGAGTCGGCGTGTTTACTTCCGTGGTGAAGCACATATGTGGGGGAGCAGACGCCGCAGTAAAGTCGCAACGTACTGCAGCGCCGCATGGTAAACACACGTGGCAGAGCCTCCTCGCAACAATGTGACGTCACTGCTTGAATGGGCGCCCAGAAACCGAAACCGAATTCTGTTCACATGAATCGTGCGATAATACATTTTTTACTCAGAATATGTGCATGTGAGAGCTTGTATCATGCTTTCTAACAAATTATAAAACGTTTGCAACAAAGAATGCACAAGCAACAAATTTGGTAGCACAACACCTTTAACAACGAAGTGACTAATGAGACTGCTTTGCCACATGTAACAAGCAGGGCATACGCGCGGAGCATTTTGTGTTGATTCGGACTGTTCAGAGAGCCGTTTTGGGAAATTTGGCAGTGGAAAGCACATGCCCCGTCCTCTTTTTCAGACTGCATTCAAAGCCCGGCCCGGTCACGTGCTTGTCTATAGCGTGGAGCACTCTACCCTGGGCCTACCCGAGGTGTGTAGGCAGTTAAGGTGTTTGTTCTCATTGACTACCTTGTAAAAATATACATGAGTGTATAAAAATGTTCTTCCTTTACTTTTAACTTTGAATTCAAGTTTCCATTTTACTTTTACATCCAGACGTTCCCTGCCAGAAATATCGCAATGCGAACCCTGAACTGCGGTTAGCATGCAAGGCGGAAGGTCTACCCACAATCACAACGTCTATACCGCTGCGTGAGAATTTAAAATTCGGACTTAAGTCTTTTATTTAGAAGCGAAATTTTGACGCTGACATTCTAGTCGCACGGAGGCCAGAGAAATCCGACGTCACCTAAGTCTTCTGGTGGGGTTGTAAAGGCGAAAGTATGAATGTGCATCTGAACGCCCTCGACGTCTTGCTTCCGCGTTGCTGTGTTCGGGTCTTGTCAATTTTGCCGCTTCAGACGCTTTGTTTTTGTATCTGACCGAATGCTCTCAAATGGTTTCGATCTGTTTGCTACAGGTGTCGCCTTTCCTCGTGCCTGCCACCATGCAATGGGAGAACTGACGACGATAAGGAATTAGGGTACTTGTTCTTCCTTTCCCTGCATGCGCGGTGTGCCTTCGTGGATGACGCCGTCTAAGAACTGCTTAGTTTACGATCGCTCAGTTGATCGCCTCACAGGTGGAATGCCCTGAAAGTATTTCATGTTTTATAGCGGAAGGTGACGCCGGACTCCAAATTATTCCTTCAAGTCACTCCTGTGGTACGTCGCGTGCTATGCAGCTGTTCCGCCTGACGTAACCATCACTCTTTCTTGTTAATTGCTCTCAGCTTTCTCCGTGATCCTTAAGATAGGAGCAGTGATAACTTCACAACCTTCCAACACGCAAGGGTGCACAAACATGGCAGTACGGTGACGTCAACAAAAGCTATCAAGCGAACCGTAAAGAAGCAATTGTTCTTTTGCATACACCGGATTTTTCTCTGAAATGGAAATTTAACGCTGTTTCTCCGCTTTATACGGCACCAAATCATGTCCCCTTGTGGACATATCTAACTCAGGCTGCGCATTCGATTACTGTACCTTACTGTACCCAGAAGCTGGTACTGAGATGAAAAAGAAAACGAAAAACGCTTTTCCTTACATTTCGGCACACGTTTATATATATTACATAGCTGAAACTAATCCACGACCTACTTGCAAGGGCGTGTTTGAGTGACCGCTGTTAGTCGTGGACTAAAAGGCCGATGGTTGCTACTATTGTATGAAGGAGGCGTGAACCGAATGCGGCTTCCCGCGTTTATTTAGGTCGCGTAGGCGTGGCCAGAACGAGGGGCTGCCCAGCTGCTGAGTAGCGTTCCAACTGTGTCGCGTGGCCTGATGACGCTGCCGGGCAAGCTACGCTGATGATGATGGTAGGCTGCAGTTCATGATGAGGATAGTGGCGCTGATGGTGACGATGACGACTATGTCGCTACAAGGCTCCCCCCCCCCCCCTAGCGCATAGCGCGTTACGATTGCGGATGTAGAACATGTGTTGCGGGAAACAAACTATGTACATGTATATTTCATCTACCGTAATTATAGTCGTACTGTGAGTGGCATTTCCATGAAAAACGCACTTTGCTTACCAGAACTAGCAACTCGTCACCGGTATTTCCGTCTTCGTTTTTTTCCACAAGATTGTTTACCATACTCCGGTTCACCGCACATCCTTCATTCCTTCACCATCCTATGTCTCTTCACGCATTGTTCATCAACATAAAGTAGGAGTAATGCTTTGTCACACTAAAACATGGTCGCAGTCATTTATACCCAGGACATCGCAGGACTGGAACCACCTTCCCCGACCAACAGCTGCCATCACAGAGCCTCTACAGTTCCGAAGGAACATAGTTGACACCGTTTTTGCCGGCACTATTTGATAATGTATATCATCACTCATGCTGCTCTTGTTGTATCTTTTGTTTTTACCCACTCCCTTCTCTAAAGCCTCTTGCCTTGAGGGTAAAATAAATGAAATGAAATGAAATGAAATGCAGTAGAGTTAATTCACAGATGTGTCCGCATTCGAGTTGACACAGTGGGCAGTCCTGGTCAGTCCGGCGAGAGTGTCCGGGGAGTAGACTGGTCTCAGTGGGCATTGGCTTAGAGTGGAGGATGGGGAGAGTTGGCGTAGGGTGTAGCAGTCGCGAAGTAAAAGTGACGCGAGCCGCGGCCGCTGCGTATACGACAAGGCGATTTTTGCTGAAAGGCCGCTCTACGCGCAGCCTTTTGTGACGCATGTCCACTGGTGTTTAGCTTCCAGTACGAGCACGCTTGTAGGCTAGATTGCGACGTTTTGAGGACTGGTTCCGGTGCAGCCTCGGTGCGCGGGTTTGAAGCACCCAAGTTCCGGAACGCCGATGATGGGCCCAAAACAGTAGTCGGCGTTGACAGCGCGTGCACAAAAGACGCTGATCAAGATGGCGATGATAGCCCGTAAGAGTGCGCCTCAGGAGTGCCCCTGATGCAGCGTGTTTTGCACACAGGTGCTTAGGGCGATTCGGTGCCGCTTGGCAGATGCACGCTTAACTGGTGGCAACATCGAGCCAGTACGCAGGTGGGCGCGTAGTGCCAGAGCGTCTGGCTTTGTGAGCGCTGGCTGGTCGTCCTGCACGTCGCGGTTTACGAGGTCCTCTCGGGGCGTTTGATGTAGAGCGTGGTCGCGGTGGTAATGTTGGTGTCCGCGGAGAAGGCCACAATGTACGTTTCACCCGAATCAGGCTGCGATTGTTGTGGAGCGGGTGATTTCGTCAACGTGGTGGTGGACTTCACGTGCAACGCTGGCGTACGTGGCGACGAGGTTCAGAAAGATGGAATGGTCACGGAACACTCACCGGAGCCCTTGCATGGGGTGGTAAAAGGGGAGGAGGACTGCGGCTGGTTGGCGTCCGTGATGACGTCGGTGAGCCTCGTCGGTGTAGATGTGGCTGCGGCACTAGAGGTGGAGTCCAGGGGGGAGACACCAGTGGCAAGGTACGAGGCCGATGGCGCAGAGGGTACAGTGTGCGGCTGTGAAGCGTGCGGGGAGCGTGCGTGTACCCGTTCTTATGAAGACCTAAACAGGTCGTCCGGGAGGACATCGTGCGCGAGCACGGCAGCCCGAAGGTCGTCGTAGGGGGTATCGCTGGGCGGTGGTAGGGCGAGGGGGAAGCTCGATCGGAATCGTTTCCAAATGATGGAGTGCTTGAACGGCTGTTTAGTGACGTAGTTCAGTGAGAACATAGCTTCAAGCTTGATAAACCAACCTCTGAGGTTGCGTGGCTCGAACTCTGGTATGGGCGGGTCCCCCCACGTCGCCATGTCGGTATGCCGCTGGCCAGGTGACAGGCGCGGCAAGTCCGGGTCACCACTTTGTAGGAAGGAGGCGTGACCCGGATGCGGCTGCCGACGTTTATTTAGGTCGCGTAGGCCTGGCCAGAACGAGGGGCTACCCAGCTGCTGAGTAGCGTACCAACTGTGTCGCGTGGCCTTGTGACGCTGCCGGGCAAGCACCGCTGATGATGATGGTAGGCAGCCGTTCATGATGAGGATAGTGGCGCTGATGGTGGCGATGATGACGATGTCACTGCAGTATCACCCCTAAGTTCTCTATTTCAATTTCACATTGAATATGGCTGTCTTCCTTTTTCGGAAATATTTATTTTGTTACTTCAGGCTACTTTCATTATCATTAACGTCGTATTTTTGCAGTACAAAAGGAGCCACACGTCCCGTTTTTTATCGACAGCGAAGTACAGGAATCCTCTTCGTCTTAATCAATTTCGAGTTTTTATTATATCCGGTTATGCATGCTCTGAAGATTTGCTAGCGCTTTTTTGAGTCCATTTTGCAGTTTATTCAACATCATTTAGGTGTTGAATAGCACTATTTCATCTTTTATTGCTCAACGGCCCCTCGTAATGTTTTTATACCCCACCTAAGCAAATCATTTGCGGCCACTTTAATTGATATTGCACCACACAGGTTCCAAAAACAACCGTTCCCAAAACGACCTATTTGAGCTGTGCATACCGGAAAAGACATATGTTCTGAGAAAAGTGGCTATATCGGTCGTTTAGAGGCAAATGGTCGAAAAAAAGGCAGCCCATAAAACTTGCTCATGGGAACGATATTGATCGCGCAGCCCTGTTGGGGTTCTGAGTGTTGGCTAATTAATTAGTTTAGAAGAACGCCACCCAGTTTCAAAATATTTTTGATGTTGTCATATTTTTTTGTTTTTAGACCCACAGCACCTGTCTAGATGACCTGTATTTGCTAGCTTTCTGAGTGCTCTGCGTGCGTTCTCGGTTGCATTACTCCTAGTGATGTGAAAGCTGGGCACATTGCAGTTAGCAATTCAAAGGGCCCTGTTTTCAGTAGTGAAACGCAATCCCCTTCAGATATGCTTTTTTTTTTTTTTTATTTTTTTTTTTTTTCTTTTTTTTATCTTTCTTTATTTCTTTTTTTTTTTTTCGCTTTGATTTTGTTCCTTCCTTTGGGTTCTTTGATTTTGTTTTTCCTGGCAATTTGCTGAGTCAGTTTTATGTATATTCGGGGAAAATCGTACAGTTTAAAAGTTGCGCTTTTTCCCTGTATGGTTCCCCCTATTCAAAAATGGGGATGTATGTTTTTTTTTCCTTTCTGCTTCGAATCCGAATCTGTATTCTTTTATGCACTGTACCGCAGACGTGCTAATAATGTATCGCGTGTAACTTTGTACTTTTTGGCAAAGCGGGGGGTAGGGGCCCCCAGTCAAGCCTCGTTATGGTTTTTTGCGCGTACCCCCCAAACATCGTGTGATTTTAAAAAAAATTTTGAATTAAATTTGAAAAATTTAAGCGTTTGTGTGCGCTTCAAATACCCTAAATGTATTACATTTTTATTACATAGCTAAAAGATCATTGATATTTTTAATGAGCTCATTTAGTTTAAATTACCCATTGGAACTACGCCCTCTGGTATTCGAGCTATTGAATGAGCTTCAGGAAATGCCAAATTCCCAGGTAGCTGTGGTGATTAGCTAAACCTTTACAAAACCTTTTAACGATTCGCTTATAAAACAACTGCCTCCTCTAACCATGCGGACCTGCATCGAGCAGGCAAGTCTTTGGTGCAACAAGTTCCCCAGCTGCACCACTCGACATTTCGAGTACCCAGTACCTTTTTTTGTAATCCTGCCATCTGTTGCTACTTTCTCTGGCCAGGTGCGTAATGCAGTACACGCAACAGCAAACTGGCACCCCAACATCCAATGCGTGGTCGAAGTGCGGGAACACCGAGATGTTCTCAAGAATCTTTTTTGTAATATGTGTCAGCTACCAGAGGGAAAGTGGATGAGATAAACTCTCCCCTAGACCTCTACAACTCTTTCCAGAGCAGGCGTATCGTGGCTAGTGTCCAGAAAAATCATTTTCACGAAACTAGGCAAAACGGCATTAAAAATCCTGCTAACATAGCGAGAGCATACACGTTCATGAAACATATCCATGCCAACTGCGCAAACATCAAGTTCCCACCAACTTCACAAAGCAACAAAATGGCTTTCCCGGTGCTGTAGCAGTTCTGGATGCGTATAAGGCTATTATTAGTACGATTGCAATGAAGTGCGCGAGCACAAGCGGCTACCCGCTTCTCCGAGAGAAACAGGTACAACTTCTCCTGCACACTTTGTTGAAACAAGGTGCGACGCGCTGCTCGTTATACAAGTACGCTCACTATTTTCCCTTTCCCTGTGCTTCATCGTCCGCTCTCGCACTCCCGTGCATCCGGGGATTTTCGTATTCGTGGGTGTTCTTTTTGTTTTGCGGGTGCATCCTTACCATTTTATATTCGGGCATTGTCTTAGTGATTCGAATTGAGTGCGCCGTAAATCCGACGCAATATTTACCAGTTTCCTGCAGCAATGTATTTTGTAAGGACATTTCTGGGCACTGGTGTGCACTGGAGGTGAGAATTCGCAAATTAGCCACAAGAATTGGGTTGGCAGTTTGGCTAGTCGCTATGTTGGCGGTAGGAATCTACGTACAGATGAGCGTTGCCAGCATTCCGTTGCGTCCCAGCATTGTCGGCGGAGATCAACACAAAAGAGCAGGTAGTGTATCATCAAAATGCCAAAAAGTTGCAGCCATGCGTTACTTGATACGTGCACAGCGTTAATAGAGAACAAGATGGCAATGACGCTTTATTTGCCTCGCTGGAAAACAAAGCGAAAATTTAAGGAGTAAGTTGTATTTATCTGGACTCCGGGGAAGGAGGAGGGGTTGTTTTCGGAAAGCTCTTTTGGGCGAACATGTCTTGTTTGCTCCGCAAACCAACCGAACTCGCAGCCTGGCTACCAAACTCGACCTCATCATTGGTAATGAGAAGCTGGGCACATGGCAGTCGTACTCGCCGATACGTGGTCGATGGCCGTTCAGGTAAGCGAGGCAGAACATTTCCTTGGTGAACCGGTTTTCTTGGCACATAAAACATCCTCCCCAGTTTACACACTATTCTTATGTTCTCCTGCTGTTCTGAGCGAATCTGCACATTTATTACATATTTGAAATATTTCGAACAGGTTGTGGCCTGTCTGAGTGCGTTAGCATGGACCGTGTTTTGCGGGTGCTTCTGAGTCCCCCGTTACTTGACACTAATGAACTTTCTTCGTGCTAGGTTGGAGCCCTTTCGTTAACAAATTTGTGTTCTTCGTTAATGCCACTGAGCTCAACGGGCTAATAGGAAGAAAAACGTCTGCACCCTATTGCTCCAAACCTAATGGTTGATGTGTACGATATCTGAAGATCCATACCTTCCTGTAGCACACAAAAACGGACACGCACAGAAGGACGCAACTGGCACAAGCACTAACTTTTAATAGGGCTTTATTGGCAAAGGAACAAATTTAAACACGCAAGCGAGACCTAATTATACAAGACAATGAAGAGAAAAGCAATGAACTATGAAATTCCCAAACACAATTTATTGCACAAGGATGTGGCATTAAATAGGCTGCACGAGAAATTGACTAGTAAAAGGCACCCGCTTTCAGATAGCCAAACTTCTCAGGTAGGGCCATGGACTATGCGATCATGCATGGATCCCACACTTGTGCTATCTCAGCCACCGAAATAATTTCTTTTGTCTTGTGATCGGCCTGCCAAAAAACATGAATGCCCATGTGGCGTTTCAGAACCTTATGCACATTTTAGTCACGCTTACTTTCGGCTGTTCAAACAACGATCTCTTTGCCCGACGTAGACTTATCACAAGTCAGTTGAATGATACACAAAACGTTTCCCACACATGCCTCAAACTATTCCAGTGCTTCTTGTCAACAGGGAGCTACGGGTCATTAAAGCGCCGCATCTTTATCAATTTCCTTCGCGGGAAAACAACAACCTTTATTTCAGCCTTCTCACGGAACTTAACCAGTGTGTGAGACAGTTCACGAAAATACGGGACCACTGAAAGCACTTGTTGTTTAATCTTGCGCTGTAGTTCTGCCGAACGTTAACAGAAAACCTCGTTAAGTGCAGTGGAGATGGGAACAAATTGTGGGCAAAGAAATGTGAGGGAATGGCGCGAGCAGGCAAGCAGACCACGAGCTTGGAGTGGACCCCTCAAGAAAAAAACTTGCCGCGCAACTCCTCATTTGGTTGAAAATGGCGTTTCAAGAAGATAGCAGTTTTGCGGCCCTGCCCCAATAATTAATTCAAGTTTACCGCGTTCAGATTATCCAGTACGAGGCCCTTCTCCATGCTAGGTTGCCTGGACGCACACGCTCCCCGCCGCTCCCCGCGGGGTGCGCGAGCATCCAGACTGCCTGCTCTAACTGCAGTCCACCCATACAAAAATGCCTTATGGGCGTCTATTGAAAAATGTATGGTGAGCTATGGCCGCCTATGGGTCTCTATGGTCACCCATAAAAAGGCATAAATTAGGCTATAGCCAGCTATTGAAGTTTTTATAGATCCTGCACTAAAGACTGTAAACCATACAATTCTCTTTAGACGATTATAGAACATCCTAATGTGTTTAGTCTATAGAGTCACAGCTATTCAGGTAACTGTAGCCAGCTAAAGAAATATGTATGGCTTTAGTTCTATAGACCAGCCGCGGCAAAGCTCTTTTGGCTGGCTATAGACCATTTTTTAGCTTGAAGTCTACAGACTCAAAACCATTCAGCTGCTTTTGCCAGCTATTGAAAAGAGTTCGTCCTAAAGCTATAGAGAGAAAGCCATAAAAGCTCATTTGGCTGGCTATGGGCCGTTGTTTAGCTCGAAGTCTACAAAGTTTGAACCATACGGATGTCTTCTGCCAGCTACTGGAGAGAATTTGCTTTAAAGCTAAAGTGAGGCAGCCATAAAAGCTTCTGCTGCTGGGTACAGTACAATATATAACTGTAAACCTTTAGATGTGTGATAATTAAGCAACTTTTTGCCGGCATTAAGAAAGCGTTTGGCGCAAAAATTACAAGCCTGCATCCATAAAGACTTCTTTAACTAACTACATAGTAACAAAAGGCTCCAAGTTTCCAGCCGCTAATCGAAAATTGTTCGCCTCTAAAGGTATAATTCGAGCAACCATTAAATCCTATTCTGCGGGTTTTCAATATGACTTATGACGCGAAATTCATATACTCATGATTTACCTAGCTACATCTACAACACAGATTGGATAACGATGATGAGGTTGATCGGCCGGTTATTTGAACGTATTTGTTCAATAAGGTTAGGTACTTATTATACCAACAATACGGGAAAAGTACAATTAAAAGAAGCTACTGATTAACGCTCAAATTCAGGTTGCAACTTTGGATACTGCGCGTCCGCAAAGCTTGCAAATGAACGTTGACCGAAAAACGTATAATTTCGAGAATTATTCCTCTGTGGCCCTTCGCTGCCGCGGTCAAGTGAAAAAGCGGGCTTCTCTGAAAACGGCCCTCACAGCGTCGAAGCAGATTGGAAATAACTTTCGCGGCCCAGGGTTCGCTCTCTCAGAAATATGGTGGAAGCTGCGAACAACCGCATTCTTTCTCCCGCGGACCCCACTTTCAGATTAGTCATTGAGAAAGGGGGAGAGCGACCCACCCCGGGGCCGAAGGAGGCGCGGGAAGAAATTCTGGGAAGCGATGAAAGGGTAGAGGGGACACCCCTGCTTCCTGTTTTATTTTCTTTTGTTGTTTGACATACTGGTTTTGGCGATGGGTACCGAAGGACACGGCCGTGCGGCCCCGCGCTGTGTTAGTATTCCTGCGCGCAGCAATGCTAGTGACAGACAATGTTCCCTGAGTACTGAGAACAGATACAACTTTTTTCGGACGAAGAAAACAAAACGTTAAGCGATCTTGTACTTACCAAAAAAAAGTTACCAGCAAACAAGTTAAAAAAGATCGAAAGATGGGCAGTATCTCCGCACTATTTGCTATCGCGATGGACCTGCTTATACCTGGATGTACTCAGTCAGCCACATTTCGTCTCCTTGTTGATGTGCGCGGGCATGGCACGTGTTGCCTGGTGCTGGGAATTTCGACTCGACGGCAATGTGCTCGTGTAGATGGTGTGATGCCAAGCAAATGTCTGTGACAGGAATTTCATCGTACGCAAAACTCTAGGGTGAGTGATCTTACGAACTGAAGAGACTCTATAGTGCGAGAAATGCAGGACTTTTTTTGGTGTTCACGAATACTTTTCTAAACTACCCTGCACCACATGGGCACTGCAACGTAGACAGAAGTGAAGATTTGGCCGCGGTGATGTGACAAAAATAATTTTTTCGCGAACTGAGAAAACTTACTAGGAACTAATTGAGTGAACTTGGAAAAACGTTTTTTTTATCATTGCAGTGTGTGCGACCATCTTCATTGTTTTATTGAGAGTGCATTTCCATTTTAGCCACTGAACTTGCAGCTGTGTGCGTTAAGTACTGAGTGTAATGAACGACTTCTGAGTGCTTTCTTTTCTATGGACTACCCAGCACCTGTAGGTATTTGTGCCTCGGCGGACGTTCGCGGGGAATGTGCCGCGTAGTGTGGCTGTCGAGCGAGTCACTTAAGCGTGAGCCAGGGTGTTGGAATGCGTGTGCTGTGTTTTTCGATCGGCGTATGTGAACAACTGTTTACTGGTGGTGAAGTGGCGTAGATAGCAGCCATTTATGTGATGAATAGAATGAATAAACCCCTTGATTTTGCTTTCCTTGAATGCCTGTGTTTAAGCCTTTTGTGAACGAAAACTGGCGAAGTGTTTGCAATCGAAACCTCGCGCTCCCCTATATCGCTGAAGTGTTCGGAGCATATATTACAAAATGCACCTAAGTGCCACAGGACAAGTTCTAGATATCTGCAATGCTCTATGCCGGCATGGCAGCGTGCTAATAATTTCTCAGAGGCTGCTGCTGTCGCTGTGTTTCAAGTAGTGGTGATTCTCTTCTGGCTGCAGCTCATGCAAAAATATTGTATGGTCGGCTATTGACAAACCTTCTTATGGTTGTCTTTAGCTATTTGGCCCAATTATCTTTAGACATTTCTATGGCTGTCTTTAGCCATTCCTATCGACATTCCTATGGGTGTCTTTAGATTCTTCTATAGCCATAGCGATATCCAAAGAAGACCTAAGACAGCCATAGAACCGGCTATAGAAGGAGCTAAAGACACCCATAGGGATTTCAATACGAATAGCTAAAGACAACCGTACAACCGGCTATAGAAGAACCTAAAGACACCCATAGGAATGTCGATAAGAATAGCTAAAGACAGCCGTAGAACCGGTTACAGATGAAGCTAAAGACACCCATAGGAATGGCGATACGAATCGCTAAAGACAGCCATAGAAAAGTCTAAAGATTATTGGGCCAAATAGCTAAAGACGACCATAAAAAGGATTTTCTATAGCCGACCATACAATATTTTTGTATGGGCACGCACAATGTACTACAATCGTTGATTACTGTTGAGTAACTTGGAATACCACTAGGAGCTTTAGTGGTGTGGACGACAGCAGGCGACTGCGTGATACAGCGGGTGTAATATCTGACTTGGTATCGCGAAAATCAACCATTTATGTATTTTTTAAGGAAACACTGCAAATATCACTTATGTAGTTGTTGTATGCCAAGTATCTGTGTAATAGTTTGTTTTTGTCCAAAAATGTTGACAAGTATGAACAGTGCAACCAGATCTAGATGCTTACAAATGGTTGTGGTGATATTAACGTGTTGTTCAAAGTTTGTTTGGCTGAATCGAGGGGCAGACAGGCAGACAGACCACAATTTCTGCCTTCAAGTAGCCGAAGGAAGACTGTTGTGTTTAAAAAACGCTTCCCGTCCTCGAAATCGAAACTTTGTCCATTGCGTGGTGAAGCCAGCGTCTATTCAATAGCGCTCTCAGCACATTCGGGACTCAGCATTTTCTTTGGGCTTGTAGCGGGGGCATTGGCGTCAGACTTTGCAAATTTGTACTAGGGACTTAAGAAAGTGCATTGCTAATTTTGATTTACCTCAGTTAGCAAGTAATTCAAAGCTCCTGATTCTCAGTACTGTTAATTACATGATCAATTTCACCGATTTGGGCAATATTATAACGCCCGAGCTCAATTATTGACCTTCAAAATGCGCACAGTATTTTCATTTAAAATTGGTTTTACTGCATAAAGTCACACTCGTTACTGCCTTGAAAAAGGGCTCACGAAATTGCTATCGACAACTACCCGGATAGCGTGCACGTGTACCATGCGTGAATGTATCGCGTCGCGTTCTCGCTTTCTACGTTTAGCCTTCGGTGCTTTATAACTGTGCCTACAACCTGACCTCAGCTCTCTGTCTGGTGCTGTCTCATGTCGGTCCACATCCAGCAGGGTGACTCAAGACAGACGCTGCGTAGCCTTAAAGTCAATTTATGCGAACAGGGAAACTGCAAGCCGCCAATACCTTCTTTCGAACTACACTTAACCTCAAGCAGTGAGCATTGTACGAAACATCGGTGCAGAAACATATTTTTAGGGAAAGTCTTAAAAGCGCCGAGTCAACCTTTAAAAAAAATAAATCGCACTTTTCACGCCCATTTTTCATTTTCAATGTAGGTTTAGATAGGGGGTTAAATTTATTATGCGTATTCTTGATTATCTGCAAGTTACAACAAAAATTCACATCGGCCTAGTCATGCTTTTTCCAGATGAATTTACATACTTCTATCTATAAGGTATGCACCAATGTAGTAGGGTTAAGTTTAAAATTCATGGAAAGATGTATTTCATCGTAATGGAATTCGTACCAAAAATTCACATTCAATAAGACCTGCTTGCCTTCAGGTCATTGGAGAGGCTTTGCGTTATGGTTCCGTGTATTAAGCTGGAGTATAAATTTCCTGATATACTTTTTCTGGGGGCATTTTTGGTGTATTTTCTTTATTTCTTGTGCTCCGTTCCACTAAGGTGAAGAGTGAATTCAGTGATACGTTAATTCAATTATCTCCTTAGTTTCGTACAATGCGGCTCCTTCCCACATATGTCGCGTCTTCACTTAATACACCTGAATCGCTACGACGCTGAATGTAAATTTTGTTTAGAAGTAGGAACACTCCGCCACATAATCGGGGTGTGCGACTTTAGCCCTGAGCACCCTCCTCGTTTCCCGTCCAGTCCCTTTCTTTATTCCTAGCTTCAGCTGGTGGACAAAGCACAGGGAGTGCGGACTGCATATAGGCTCCAGTGAAAGAACGACTCCCCTGCGCCACCCTCTGGGGCGTTCAGGAATCTGAATAAAAGTATTTCCCTCCTCCTGCTCCTCCTGCTGCACCTCCTCCTCCTCCTCTGTCTCTGCAGCCGATCGCGTCGCCTCCGTCGGCAGCGGCAGAGACGAAGAACTGAAATCGTGTTATAGCGGGTGTGAGATTCCTTAAAATTTTATTTACAAAGACTGTCCACTCATGTGCTACACCAATACAACTCAACCAACCACCGTGTTGGACCTCTGCGTCCTCCAGCTGCAGCGCGATGCTCAGAAAGCAGATCGACACGTCGCGATACGATGAGGCTTTAATGGAAACAGAAGAAGAAGCGGGCGCGAGCCGGCGCAGCTACATGAGCATGCGGCAGCTCGTGACAAACGTAATGAATGATGATGATTTGCGTCGTCTGCTATAAAAGATGACAAAGAGGAAGTCACAACAGTCTCCCCCGCCGACAGATGACGCTAGGTGTCTAAAGGTTGAATAGCGGTACGGGAAACTTGGCAGAACTTCTATTCGTGCCAAGGTCCATAGTTGTCTTGGACGTCGTGTTTCGCCGAGTAGAATGGTACTGTTATTTTTCAATAAGTGTCTTTTTGGGGGGCCGTTCCAGATGAAATTTCCGAGCATCATTCCTCTAACATCCACAAAGCGCTTTCTCAGCCATCGGTGTTTATACCGCCTAACTTGCTGCTTCTTACAATTGTCCGCGGTGTTTTGCAAGCCAGAGCCAATTTGTGAGGAACGGTTTCTAAACGAGGGAATGTTCCTGTGAACGGAAAACCTTTCTTGCAGGTGTCGGACCTTTCATGAAAGCGTGCTTTTGCTGCCTTTGCTGCCTTTGCTTCGTGTTTTACTCCTTGGAACACTTGTTGTCTCGACTTGTTTTGTTCCTTGTCTGCAGCGAATCAATTTTCCCTAGATACCTCACTTTGTGCTCGGAATGGCGTCTTCTGGGTCGTGCCTTGTTTTGGAGTTGGTGTCCTTTCGACTCGGTCTGCTTTACAGACGTTGGCTCACGAAGGTGGCCTGCGTCCTTTGAAGCCTGTTCCCTGTAGTACTGACTTATTTAGGGCGTGAAGGGAAAGATGTCCGACTCTTTGTTGCAAGGAAGTCCTACCACTTTTGAGGTTCCAGAAGGCGAACAAAATGATTTCTCTGGTGAAGTCAGTCCTTGTTCTGAGGCGTCCGATACAACAGAGTCGCTGCTGGACAATTTACATGTAGTCATTGAAGCTTCCCGGAAGACCACCTTATTGGCCATCTCTATCGCTTCTTCAGTAGATGACTCTTCTCCAATGAGGGGATCGTTCATACACGGGGAGTCGTGTGGTAGTCGGGCTGTCGTTGGGTGCCAGGTTTCCACTGATTGAGGCTCGTGGTTCAAAGTAGCCTTTACAATTACAGGAGTCGAAGCAGATCGATCCTAGAGGCACCCGAGATATTTTCCGTGCATCTAAGTCCTGTTCTGGATGATCTGCTTGTGGGGATGTGCGCTTGCCCGTTGGTATTGGATAAACGGCCCCCGGGCGTGGCGTCGAAAGCCGGCAGTTCTGCATCTTCAAACGCAGACTAGCCGTCAAGGTGACAACCTTGTCGCGTTACTGTCCGGTATCTAACGTTTCACTCTCTAGCAAGTCGTCTGGTGTCTCCTCAAAAATCGCGTCGTCCACTTTCTCAATTTGAGCATAAAATTTGTCGATTCCCTGGATCAGTACACTTACTGCAGATGGTGTCGCCTCTGGATTACCTCTTATGTGGCCTTCCGCTTTCGTTAGTGGGCCATCCAGTTGCGTCCGTAGTATGAGGCGTCGTCGAAGTAGCCGCTCTATTTGGTCGCACGCAGCTGGGAACATTCGCCAAGATCGCAAGCGCCGCGTCGTTTCCTCTGCTTTCGCGGCTCCGTGCGTCGATGGGCTTGGCGTCGGCCTAGAAGTCCCGGGTTCCCGGCACCATGTGTAGGACCTTTGGGTCCTCCAGCTGCGGCGCGATGCTCAGAAAGCGGACCGACACGTCGTGATACGATGAGGCTTTAATGGAAACAGAAGAAGAAGCGTGCGCGAGCCGCCGCAGCCACATGAGCATGCGGCAGCTCGTGACAAGCGTAAAGAATGATGATGATTTGCATCGTCTGCTATAAAGGATGAAAAAGAGGAAGTCACAACACACCGTTCATGCATCATGCATTGATTTAACCTTACCAAAGAATATTTCTTTGAAGTAATAAAGGGTGTGGTTAAGTGCATTTCACTTGCCTCTTGTTTCACTATTTGTACAGCCACGTTAGTGAATTTAAGTGACGTCGCATGGGTAATCGTTGTGGGTGCAGTTTACAGCTTTCCTTGCAAACCACATTCGCAAGGTGGATTGGCCTCAAGTGTGTTTTTTAAATACAGAGCATTCCCGTAACTCACGATGTCACCCGCGTTGACGTCCGTAGTCGTAGTTCGTACCTCCCCCTACACTATATAAAAAAAAATAGTATACGGCGCCTGGTTTCGATCCCTCGACCCTGCGAGCGGAACGCAATGTACATGGTGCTCTACCCACTGTGCCACAAAGCCGACATAGAATGGGAGGCTACGAACGCGCCTTATATCTTGACTCATTCAAACTACGTCAAGAAGCTGCTGATACAACGCATTCACTACTACCAACTCCCCAAACACTAAACGTTAACGCAATACACCCAGCCCCTATGCGACGCATTTACTCGAGTCCCCCTCGCGGGCCCAATTTTTTACAAAGAAACTCTTATCGCCCGGTTCGCTTTTTATATACTGCATGGCGAACAAAAAAGCCAGTGACCAAAAACTGTTTTTGTACCACATACAACGAAGCGTTCAAATAAAAAACACGCGGAGTCGAGGAGGTTGCGGAGTTGGTGTGCCAGCTACCGCCAACAACACTGGGACGCGGACTTCCCCCAAAAAACTATTCGTAAAAGCTTCGGCGCTTGTAGTTTTTAATTTTAGGAAACGTTTTGTGCTCCTAAGAAAAGACACCATTACCCGTGAAAAAGTTATTTTATTCTGCAGTAGTGAGGTTATCAATTTAGATGAACTGCAAGTTGGGCTTGTTGGTATAGGTTCATAATGGGAAACAGCGCAAAAACAAAACTTGGACAAGAAATACTTCGTCCCGTTGTCCGCGCTTCGTCCCGTTGTCTTCCTTGTCCAAGTTTTGTATTTTCGCTGTTTCCCATTATGATGTTCATCAAGCTGCGTTCCTACATGCCGTGGGTACTGCTGGACTACGCTAGAGGTGTCGGCATTCGCACGACAAGTGTGGGTGTTCCAAGCAGTTTGCAACCATCGTCGGCTTCGAAAATACATTGGTATTCCGGATGAGCAACGCCGCAACTCCTAATCCGCAGGCAACTGCCCTGCATATATCCAGTGCCGTAATTTGTGCTTCCTGCTCGCTGTTCCGGCAATGAATTCCTAACCCACCCGGCTCGCAACTATGGTTATAAAATATTTCTGCTCAGGGCGGCGTCAGTGCGTGCGCGGTATTCAGTTCAAGAAGAAACGTATTTTTGAACGCTTCTTCAAATATAGAGAAATGCGTTCACCCAAGTCGAAACGAAAACGAAACTGGCTGCACGATTCAATCCATAATACCTTCCGCCAGCTTTCGAGTGCCAATCCCTATCTAGAACTACCCATCACGCCCATCGCGGCGGACGATCGCAGAGCCACATTCCTCTCCAGTTGTTATTGTATGAAACTCAAAGTCAACAAGCCCCGGCAGGCATAGAGTTTCTCAATATGCCTGCAGGAGAGAGCGAACAGCCACGCATAACCGAATGGGGGCGCCAGCGGACATTCATGCATCGATAGTCCACCGAAGGAACGGGTGGAGCAGATTATACGCGTGCGCCAACGGCGCCGGCTTGTGGGAGATACTGCCTTCTCCGCACCAAGTGTGGGGCTGATTTGTATATTTCTGCTTGACTCCGCTATATGCAACTTTTCACAGCTGGATTTGGAGGCATCATTCATCTTTTAATAATGCGGTTCCAGTGCGTTTCGGAGCCGTTTCCGAAGTGTTACTTTGCAGGTTTGTGTTGTCGTGGTGTCGCTGCCCAATATGCTGAATCTCCTTGTTTTACGTTCCACTTTTAAATGCGGAGCATTTCTTAGGCTCTCCTTCTCCTGCATCGTTGATGGCGGCACCGTCCACACGCTCACTGCGCATGCGGAACTCTCCTCCTTACACCCACAGCTCCGCGATACTACACTATAAAAAAAAGAAATAGTTAGCGGCGCCCGGTTTCGATCCCACGACTCTCTGGCCGCAACGGGAGGTACGCGGTGCTCTTCCCACTACGCTACAAATCCGGGACAGGAGCAAGTGCTACGAACGCGCCTTATGTCCTTGACTCATTCAAACTACTTCAAGAGGCTACTGATACAACGAAGGCACGCGAAGCTGAACGTCAACGGAAACGACGAACTGAAAACTTTAGAGGGGGATGCTGAACTTCCCGTGGGAAAGCTGTGGCGGGAAGCGCCACGCGCCTAGCAGCTCAACCAGCCCCGTCCGCAGCGCCTCTGATGCTGATTGTGGCAGGCTGCCCCTAGGGATTGGCCAACCAAAGAATCCATCACGAGATAGGTTCGCGTTCAACCACCGTCGTCATCTTCCTGTAGGGGAACCACCGAAGAAGAAGAACGAGAAGACTATCAGGATCAACAACAACAACAACAACAACAAAGCTGCGAAGAGGGGGGCGTGTATATTGCTCTCAGCCGGTGCACCAATGTCAACAACCTTTACCTCACCAAAGCTGACGGAGACTACCGATTCTACCACAGAGACAACATCGACAAGGACATGATGGACGAGTTTCGGCGCCTCGAGAACCACCGCCTACTCACCGTAACACAACAGCACTTGCGTGCCTTTGCCACCGGTATGGACCCGGACGCGGCATTCTCTCTGGCGCTAGTAAAAAAGGGCCCATCTCCCCGCGAGAGGGACTCGAGTACATGCGTCGCATAGGGGGTGGGTGTATTGCGTTAACGTTTAGTGTTTGGGGAGTTGGTGGTAGTGAATGCGTTGTATCAGCAGCTTCTTGACGTAGTTTGAATGAGTCAAGGATATAAGGCGCGTTCGTAGCCTTTCATTCCGTGTCGGTTTTGTGGCACAGTGGGAAGAGCACCATGTACCTCGCGTTCAGCCCACAGGTAGTGAATGCGTTGTATCAGCAGCTTCTTGACGTAGTTTGAATGAGTCAAGGATATAAGGCGCGTTCGTAGCATTCCATTCTGTGTCGGCTCTGTGCCGCAGTGGATAGAGCACCATGTACCTTGCGTTCCGCCCGCAGGGTCGTGGGATCGAAACCAGGTGCCGGTAAGTATTATTTTTTTATATAGTGTAGGGGGAGGGGTGCGGACCTGTTGTTGAGAGCGAGGAGTGTAGCGTGATGCGGGAGAGGAGGAGTGGGGAGAGGGCGCACCTGGAACGGCTGTTGCGGACGCCGAGGCACGCCAACGCCCGGTGACATCGTGAGTTAAAGAAATGCTCTGCATTTAAAAATGCTCTGCATTTAAAACCAGATCACTCAACATAACGGCAACACAATGGAACCACACGGAACCGCCACGATGCTTCGCATCCTCATCAGGGTGCCCCACGGGAAGATGGTGTAATTTTTTTAAGGGAACGCCCGATGAAATTGTCGGCACTCCCGGGCTGGCTAGAGACCGATGGGAGACAGGCCGGGATATCAAAAAGAAAGTTATAGTTATCCAACACAAATCATTCCGAATTAGAATCAATCTGTACAATACAAATTCCAGTGTTTGCAAGTTTGTTGCACTGAACTGAGTAACATGTTTGGCGTGACTGCGTTTTTATTATCCGAAGGCTGTGCAACCCACGCATGGCGTGCGGTGGGTTATATTTTGTGGTGCACTGCAGTGTTTCCGTAATTTTATTCGAGAATGCCTAGAGCGGGAACAAAGGCCCTAGATGGTCGTCTCGAAGACAACCGTAAGGCAGCTGTAGTAAGCCAACAAAGAGATATTAATGGTATTAGAACGACCAGATTTATACAGGAATTGTGCAGGCGTCTTATACGTCGCAAGATGTTTTATGCCTTATGTAGATGAAGATGTGTTATACGCCTATTGAGCAATACACCCAAAACAAATTTTACAGGTAATTTGTAATCCCTAATTTAAGCCGGATTTTATCGAAGTTTAGGAAAACGTATTCAGATCACCTAAGTTGTTGAGCCAGCCGGACAGTAGCAAAGTAATAAGACGTCTTCACAACAGCGGGCGTATTTTCCTAGTCGTTTTGCAGCCATTAATTTTCTCTGTGGATATACGCAGCATATACTATTTGTAGCCGTTTTGTGCTAGCTGGGCCATTCGGCTGATTTAAACTGCGCGTATCCCGTCAAGTCTATCTGGTCGCCGTTTCATGGAGCTAGAAAAGAACAGACACTGCCTACACTGCCGCTGCGGCGACCACATGGCGACACTGCAGACATGTACCATGCTACGTGACCCGCCGCTGCTGCTACGAGCATACGCACCCTACCGTTTGGCAGTTTGGGTAGCCGTGGTCCATCCTTCATGTGTGTGTATTTTACTCGCGGGTGCGCCCTCAATCGCTTGGCCCATGGACGCCCCGACATAAAACAAAGCGCTTAGAATTGAAGTCATACTAGTCATGTGAGACAGAATTGTTTGTCGTATTAGGCCAACGTTCACTGTCTGCCAATGTCATTACGAGAATGGCGGAATAGGGGCTTAACATTCCTTAAGGTTTTTACGCAGACACATCTTCTCATATTTGCTTTTCATTCAATTAAGTTTCTAAAACTGAAAAGAAACCATGCCTACATAAATTCATGAGTTACAATAAGGCATTATCAAGCAGGAGAATGCATTCTCATGCATTCCCAACAAGGGCGGCGAAAATGTTTTTTAAAGCCTCACAAAATCCCGGTAATCGTTTTGAGGAAAATGTCTTCTGGTGTAATCAGCCTCGGTTTTCGGAACACATCCAAATAACTGTCAACCTATGGTTAACCTAATCCAGTTGACGCATCGTTCACTGTCCATTATGCCAGAACACGGGTTTCTAAAGGTGCACGCGTCACGTGCCTTGTGAAATTTTATGTCGTTAATTGGTCTTTGTATTCAGAAGTGATTACACCGGCTGAAAATGAGCAAGCTGCCGACTATATTTAGAACTTCCACGAAAAAAAAACTGTGTAAATAATAAACACCGACTACAACACTTGGGTGTTTGCAGATCGCATCAGAGAAAATAAATTCTTTTCTGTTTGTTACACTCGTTCCAATCAATAATTTTGTAGCTTCCTTCGCTGATCAACCGGGTTTTAAAAAAGTGTGCCGTAATGTGCAAAATATGGCGCTTTAAAATTCAGCCTATATGGAAGAATAAGAACTGCGTTGAAACCAACATATTCCACACAAAAATAATGCTCTTCACCTTTACACTTTTTATAACAGTAGCAATAGGCTCCCAACTCACGTATTTTACGGTAAAATATTGCACTCCACGATTATGCCTGAATGGAACATTGACAACTTCCTGGAAACTGACAAATCTTTCTCACACGTTTGAACGGCTTAGAAATACCCGCACCTTTCTAACATTCTTTAGCATTACCTTAGGTTTGCGGCTTTTAAACACACAAGTGTTTTATTCCCGGCTACACGAAGATTACACTGACGTCATATTCATCACGGAAGTGACGCCTGGACAACTAAGCAAGCGGCCTTAAAGGGTGCACCCCTGCACAAAGTGTCTTCTTGCGGGAAAGTAACCTTTATTTCAAAGAGAGAGAGAGAGAGAGAGAGAGAGAGAGAGAGAGAGGAGAGAGAGAGAGAGAGAGGGAAACCATTTATTGAAATGGGGCGGTGGCGGCTGCCCACAGGGCCGCAGCGACCTAGAGGCCTCGGGAGGTGACTAAGAGTACGTTATATTTAGGGTTGTTGGTTTTCGGGTTTTATATTTTAACACGAAAGCGTTTTATACCGCGATACCCCAAGATTTCACTGACATCATATCCGGTCACAGAAATGACGCCAGTACATCTCTGCCGCAGCGACCCGCGAGTAGGGCGTCACGCGCCCAGCAAACCGACAACACAGCCGCCGACCCACAAATCACGCTCAGCAGCAGATTTAGCTGCACATTTCACTTTCGTGTTTTACTGGTTACTATGACAGATGAATGAACCACAGGTTTTTTACTTCCTGTGTTAGTTTAAAAAGGTGGTAGGGTTTCTTCATTTTCTACTACCCACAGGTTTTACCTGCTTAAATGGCTGCTCAATGATACCACAATTAAAGGATACAAATATTGTTTTGTTTTCTTTCGCCCTTTTTTCGTGAGTTCTCTTTTTTATACCCTCCTGTTCTCATCATGTTTTTTGTAGTACATTATAACGTTGTATTGATTCCACCTTGCATTACCGGCATCCCTTTATGTCAAAGGAAGTGCAAATCCGTTGCTTTATTGCTCTGAAAACCAAGCCTGTAAGCCGCCGTACAGAAGTAAGTTTCAAGTTTCAAGTTTATTTGAGACATGTTAATTACATGGCTAATGAGGAGGGCAAAAAAGCCGCAGCGTAGCGGCTTGACAACGCTCCCTTCCCCTGAGCTACATCGGCAACAGGGGTAGCGAAAAACAGGTAGCAAGAAACAAAACAGCATGAAGTTTTTGGTGTAATCAAATACAGTTGAATACTTATACATAGCTCATGTACCATTAAAAACATTCTTACATACGAACTGAACAGAAACATATCAAACACAAGTGGTATCAAAGACATGGCAAAGAGAATGGCAGAGGTAGGGTTAACAGAAATACAATGAACTACTAAACAATAGGCAACCTAAGTAATACATACACTGAAAGCACCTTATAAAAAGAAAGTTTTTATCTGTTGGTAGGACGGCAAACGACCACAAGAATTGGGGAGACGAAATCGGTTAAGCAGAGTAGGCAGCGCATTATTTAGCGTTTGAAATCCGTAATTCGTCCGTGGGCGAGCCACGTACCAGCGTTAATGATGGCGTGTTTGACGGGAGTGCGTGTTCTTTCGTAAAATGATTCTTTCCTCAAGAAAAGGCACCCTACGTTCGGATAGTGATTTGTACAGTTGAAGCAGGCGGAAATCATAAAAAGAAGTAAGTTTAGGTATGTTATATTTTGAGTACAAATTGACGGAAGAAGATATACTTGGCGTGTTTGCTATTGCTTTCAATGCGCCGTTCTGTAACCCCGAAAGTTTACTAATACTGGTTGCAGTGGTGCTGCCCCAGATTAAATTGCAGTATCTTATATAATGCAAAGGAGAAAAGAAGCTTTGTTTTAACCGGCAGCAGGTGTCGCAACGTCCTAAATATTCCGACTTTACGAGAGAGTTTAGCCTGCAGGTGCTCAAAATAAGCATCGCACAGCATACACTCACTAAAGTAAACACCCACAGATTTAACTACATTAGTTCTTTGTATTTCATTAGTCCCCAGTGAGAGGGTACTTCTTAGGTAATAAGTGGTGTTTTTGGTTCTGAAGAACATGGCTTTTGTTTTGGCAGAGTTAACCAAAAGGGCATTTTTGATAGACCATGTGTGCAGTTTAGCTAGGACTAAGTTGGCTTTTCCTACTAAGCTATTTACGACCTCTCCAGTTAAAAATAAGCTTCTCTCATCCGCCTACATTACGTAATCAACTTCTTGAGCTATTTGTATGAGATCGTTAATATATATGTCAACGAGTAAAGGGCCTAACAAAGTTCCCTGAGGAACCCCATGTTTAACAGATTTGAAGGCAAATTGAAAACGCTCAATTGTGAGACACTACACGTGATTACTGAGATAATAAGAAATTAAATTAAGCATATTTCTGATTTCATAGGCTGAAAGTTTTAAAAGAAGAGTACGGAGATTTATTCTGTCAAATGCTTTAGAAAAGTCAGCAAATATCCCTAATATGATCAATTTGTTCTCGATGTTAGTATGAGTTCTTTTTGTCGTAGCAGTGCTAGTTTGGTAGAAGTATGTTGCCTGAATCCAAACTGTTTAGTCATTGAAACATTGTATTTTTTAAGGAAATCGGATAGCCGTACAAAAATAATATGCTCCAAGCCCTTGGACAATATCGGCAAAATAGATATTGACCTATAATTATTACGGACGTCCTTGGGACCTTCTTTGTGCAGAACAACTGCTCTGGCCTTCTTCATTTGGAGAGAAAATACACCGATTTCGAGAGCTAAGTTGTAAATGTAAGTTAAAATAGGACAAATATGTCTATGACGTAAATACCTGGTTGCATTTTGATACGGAATGCGTATTCGCATTTACTGATTTTTATGCGGTCGAAAGCTGGCTGAACCTTTATTTCATCACACGAAGTGAGCAAAAGGATACTCGACACATGGTTACCTATGTAGTCGAGAGCAGTGGGTTCATGTTCACTATCAACAAGCGAAACAAACTAATTGTTGAATTTGTCAGCTAGTTGTTTTCCAGTGTGTTTTGTTATCAATAACCAGACTGTGGGGTACACGGGAATGTTGTTGCAGAGTAGTGTGTTTACTTTATTCCAAATAATTTTTTTATCTGTGATGCCGTTGAACAGGTTTATGTAGTAGTTGTTTTTCACTTTCTTTAGTATAGCATTTATTTTGTTACGGTGTCGTTTAAAAGTCTTAAAATCAGCTGTGTTACGACTCTTAAGGAATACCCAGTACAGTTTGTTTTTCTCAGATATCATTTTAAGGATATAAGGGGTGACCCATGGCTTACGAGCTCGTTTAGGTGTTGTGAATGTCTTGTATGGGAAGCAGTTTTTGTAAATAATCTATAGTTGCGCACCGACTCCCAGTCAACCTAATTATATCATTCCTGAAGGTTTCAAGCGTATAAATATTTATTTGTTGTATTTTCTTTTGTGTCAGTGTTTTACGGTTCGTGCGCTGGGCCGCGTTGCTGCAAATAGCAAAAACAGGGAGGTGGTCACTGAGAGAACTATCACTAACCACTGCTGAAAGTAGAGTTGATTTGCTCACAATTAGCAGGTCAAGTACTATTTCTGACGTGGGAGTCACACGCGTAGGTAGATTGATTACATTCTGCATAAAATAGGATTCCAATAGCGTCAGCGTGCGCGTGCGTCGAGACGAGTTTTTATTCATGTTAATGTTGAAATTACCTCCCATAAAAACAGTATAACCCCAAGAATCAGCAAATTCAAAAACGGTCTCCAGATAGGCTACAAATTCATGAAGGTTTTCATCAGGAGGGTGATAAAACCACAGCAAACAGGGTAGTTCCAGTGCGAACAGAAAGAATTTCATAGTTAGCTGTTAACGCACATGCTTGGTTTTCTCTTTCACAGTGCATATATTCGAGTATTAAAAACCCCACTCCTCCCCCTCGTCGATCGGCTTGATTCAGGTAAAAAGATCGGCATTTGTTGACAACAAGACATTCATGATCGTGAAGCCAGGTCTCGGTGATCATGATTGCTGTGTAATTCAAACAAAATTCCTTTAGAAACTCATCGAAAACTGCTTCTTTGCTTCTGGTAGATTGTATACTAATATGAAAAACTGATTGTGCTCAGTTTTTTGCAGCGAACTCATTGAAATCACTCGGTTTAGAGTAATTCTTCTTATCGGTTTTGGGTTGATTTCTACATTAAAACGAATTTACGAGACAAGCTTTGCAAGGTCACTTTCCACACGGATGACATGTATGGTTTCCTTACTAGCCCTTCGCACAAGCACTTTTCCGTTGCTGTGCCAGGCTTATTCAAACCCATTTTCTTTCGCCCATTTCTTGGCAGTGAAGAGCAGAAACCTATTTCGTTGGGTAAGGTTCTCAGTAACCGACACATTGCATTGCAAGTTTCTCAACTTTTTGCAATCTTTTGCCTTCTTGGAGACGTCATTCCCTCAAATCCAACTTTTCACTTCAAGTTTTATTTTATGCTGCGTGCTCACCCAATTTTCTATTCGAATGCATGTTATATTCCCGAGAATATATGTGGCTCCAGCTGCATGGCCACTCTGTGGTAAGGTAATGGATTTTTTCTGCCCAAAATCAAGTTTTTACGAAGTACGGCACTGATATGTTGATTTTCTAAACTTGTGATTACCTTTTAAGTTTACTCTTTCGAAAATGAGAAAGTACGAGGAGCTATCCTCTGCTAATACTTCTAACCCAAAGGTTGAAGTTTCGCGAAATGTAATGCTTTCGTGTTTGTTTTCGTTTTTTTTATTTTTGTGTGTCATACCATTCTTTTTAAGGTACACTACTAGAAATGTTTTCCTTTTAGGAGGCTGTCGAAGGATACAAAGAAATGTTGTGTTACTTGCGAGGAAGAACTTATTGCCAGTACAACAAAAACGAAAGAAGCTTGCTTGATGTTCGTACCGTTCTTCGTTACAAAACAGAAGACTGAAGTCAAGCGGAACCAGTTTAGTTATAATTCTTCTCCCAACCCTTTCTGTACGGCTAACCATAATATACCGTTGCACGTAACCTGTTATTATCGCAGTATTTTACATATGGGATAGGAATTTTTGAATAAATGTTTGAAGTTCATTTTGCTCCATTCTTCAAAGCCTCCAGATACACGACATGTTCTACACTTTTCTCTGTTGTGTAGATTTGTTCAAATAAAAGCTTTGATCCTAAAAGCAAATATTTCGGCCCCTACGAAGAAAGTTTCCATGGGGACACGAGGTCTTTGCTTATTCGATGAAATTTTATATTGCATTTGTGGTCCTTCATATGTTTGTCATATCCCGGTTTCCAGGAAACAAAATTGTGTTAAGTCAATTAAAAACGCAGAGAATAACAAACAAAAGCATGCAACCATGATGGACAACAAAAACGTCTAATAAAACGACGTTAACCTCTTGTTTGCAAAGGAGAATGTCGCGGAGTTTTCAACTTATGTAGGTCACGCCAAAAAGCGTTGTCACTTTGGCAACCCAATAATGGATCTAGAAGCATACATTTCTGTGAGTAGTACCAAACCTTTCAGGATTAGCAGCAAGTGAATTTCTACCAAGGACGCCAAGAGCAGTTATGCAATAGAAATCTACATACCGCCAGACGCTGGGCCCCATGTCTGCATTTGCGAGCTTAACAGGAAGTTCATCTTCTGCGACAATGCGGTTTTTTGTATCTGCCCTTGTGTTACTTGTAGCTTTCAATTATGGCTGTTGCAACAGTTTTATTCCCCTAATACATTTGATAAACACTACAAGGAATATTTAAAGCTCGCGCGTGGCAATTTTAACCTACAAGAAAAGCAAAAGCGCATTAGACAACGCTCTGAGGAATTTTTCATTGCCTGTAGCGCACTGGACTGACCTGGGCACCCTTAGCTATTTGTCTTCATTCCTGCGCTTTCTGACTCAGCCTGTGGGCTTACCACGGCCCACATTCATCGTTGCTTTTCCGGAATACAGTCAGTACACAGAATGTCTTCTAAATTGCAAAAAAAAAAGAATCCTAATGTCGAGTGGGTAATGCAAACTGAGGAGCTCCAAGTTGTCCTCCAACGATTGTCTAGTCTTGCATGCCAGATTTTCACCATTACCAAAGACGGTATCAACGTTCCATTAAAAGGATTCAGGTGTTGTACCGTTCGTAGGCTCCCACAGGCTGACGATCTTTCCATGTGGGAAAGAGATGCGCCTGAAGGCAGGCACTCAAAACACCACTCTTTAGCCTGCGCTTTCGCGGGTGACCCTCCACCGCCATGTATCCCCAATTCTTTCAACCTTATATTAGGGCAGATATCAGAAGGGATTTCCGGAAGCTTCTGCCCTGTTGGACGCTTATAATGCGCCCAACACTTCGCTCCCAATGCGCTGCTCCGAACGAAGCAACGAAAATTCTAGACCAAGAAACTTCTAGACTTTCTTGTGTACGGGCTACTCCGGCCAGATTACCCGGCTTTTTACAAATACGCTTTATACTCGCCGGTCTCACTATGCTTCTTTGTTCGCTCACGCACTCCTGGGCCGCCCATCTTTTGCGAGGTGTTGATCTCGTTGGTTATGTGCCTGTTCCGTTTTTTGCCCCTTTTCGCAGCCGCGGTATTTGTGGATTACGTGCGGACTCGCTTGCGATTCGTGAACAGGTTTAGTTCCCATCTGGGGCCTTGTATTTCCTGGGCACGTCACAGGGCAGAAGCCAAGTGTACAATGCCTTTTAAACAGCAATCCCGAGAGTGGCCTTAGCGACGTGGCTGATGGTTATGTTTGTTCTTGGAACCTATATTCAAACAAGCACCACCGTATCCGGAAGCGTACCGGGACTTTCGGCTGAGATTGTCAGCCACAGTTGGCTAGCACAACGCTTCAACGATGCAACTGTATGGCCTTCCCCCCGGTTACTCTAGCAGCAAGATTCGTGGGGACGTCGTCCGTACAAAGCCGGTCTTCGAACCTCTGGCCACGGCTTTAGAAAAAGGTAATTCTTATTGCGTAGATGAACATCACGGCGGGAGTTTCATTGAAAAAGTGTGAAGTGGGACGCATGTTTTTTGTGACTGTTTGCAGCGACCGTACTCTCCACTTCACCTATGGGCAGGCACTCATGACTGGTGCAGAAAAATTAGGGATTTGGCTGTCGTACTCATCAGTGCATATTCGCTTTCTGCTCAGGTAAGAACGGAGCCGTGTAGAGGATGTGCGGCACCGCCTTGTGACGCTTCTGGCAGATGTGTCACCACACATAGTTTCTTAGTAAATATACTAGAGAGGAAACGGCGCCTCGTAAGCCATGTCGTCGTGGGGGTTCATGGTCAGACCCCTTTTTTGGATTGGGCCTGGCATGACAACTGGATTCTTAACCGGTTTTTGGGGTTTGCTTTTTTCACTATGCATTAACACGTCTACGAGCTACAAGGAAGCCGAAATCCTCCCGTTTCTGTGATAGCCGTGTTCAGTGAAACAGCAGGCATGTTATCGCACCTGAGGTTTCTCATGCCGCAGTGGAAGGACGTATAACTGAGCTGGTAATATGCCGCTGCGAAATTTGTAGCCGACGAAAAGAAGACACAAAACGTACTTCGACGAAGACAAGATACGGCAGATACGGGCGCTTGTATGCGTCCTATCTTATCATCGTCCACGACTGTTTAACGCCACGTTTTCATTTTTCTTGTTAAACTAGCTGGCGGTCGCGGTGCACCGGTTCACCATGAAGGCAACGTTTTCGTAGGCACGCTCAAAAAACTTTCGAAAATCTTCAAATAACGTATTTTTTGAAATATCGATAAAAAAATAAAATCATAGTCTCTAATTAGTTAACCTCCAAATATCAACATTGTTCGTAACTACAACCAGAGTTTTTCAATGCTTTTCTGGCCACGAAACCTCTCCGTAACGCTATGGGAGAGCTTCATATGGGGACCAAACCTTCCGCGGGGTGGCGCTACGAGTCTGGTGTCTGACCAAGCGGTACGGAAAGTCAGTAGGGGAAAGCGGGGTGTACACAACAGTTAAAAAGCAGGTAAAGGCAACAGAGAAGACGAAGTGGGCACAGAGAATGGAAGCGAAAAAAACCCTGGAGACTTATAGGGCAGAGAAACGGGAAATTAAGAAGGAGGGATTCTATGGCAATACGAGACGCAGTGCGTTGCTCTTCGAGGCACGGGCAGGGTACCTGAGAACCCGGGCATACACGGGTAGCTACAGGCAGCAGGATGAAACGTGTGCATGCTGCGGCAGTGATCGGGAAACTATAGACCATATTGTCAGGAGCTGCACAGAGATACGGCCACCGCGGGGTGACGGGGAAACGACGCTGGCGGAGGCTTTGGGATTTGGGGCGAGGGGGAACCTCAACTTCAAGGCCATAGAGGTGACGAAGAGGCGACTGGAGTGGTGGTGGAGGAAACGTAGGGAAGGGATGGGTACGCAGGCGGAGTAATCATGCGGATGAGAATTTAGAACAGCGAGGGGAGAAAAAAGGGGGGTGGGAGCGATGAGTTTAAAACCGAAAAAAGGGAGAGATAGGAGGGAGAGATAGGAGGGAGGAAGCAAATCTATAGGTTAGCTGGGAGTAGGGCAAGTAAACGTAATAAAACAGGCAAGTCGGTTGCTGACAACCAACGCCCCGATTCAAAGGGAAAGCCACTAATCATCATCATCATCAGGTGGATTGGACGGCGGCGGCCGCATTTGCAGTGCGTTGGAGCGCGAGCTTGCTGGTGTTTGTTGTGTGATATAGCTTTCTGCACTCATCACGAAGGGCAAACTATGTGAACTACCATGCCTCTGACGTGCTGCGCACGTGGTTGCGGCTCTGGCTATCGGAGTACAACGGAAAAGGCTTCGCTGCTCTGCCTCCCAAGCGACCGTGAACAACGCGACAGGTGGAAGCGAGCCATTCCACGACAGGAAACGAACGCTTTCAGCGTCGAGTCGAAGGCCGTTCGTGTGTGCGAGAAACATTTCGACCCCGCGGACATTATTCGAGCCGATGAGTTCAAATAAGTGGACAATCTGTCCTTGTGCAGCGCGAGAAGATCAAGCTCCGCGTCACCCCGGATAATTGAAAACCTGCCGGCGTATCATACGAAGCCCAAGCCACGGTCGCGCTCACAACGAAAAAATCTGTCTGCAAAACGTCATCGCGTTTCGCGCCGAACAACGATGGGACTGCAGCTACTGTTATTTTGGTTATGCAATCCGATATTTTGAATTTGGAAAGCGGAGCATGGCTATTTCTGCCTGCATATATTTTTTTTAATTTGCCCCCGCGCTTGGCCAGGGGCTAAGGCGTTGTGCTGATAAGCCCAAGGACGCGGTTTCCCGCCGCTTTTCTGATGTAGGCGAAAAGAGAAAACGCTTGTGTGTTCGAGATTTTGGCGCAGGTAAAAATACCTGAGTGGTTAAAATTCATCCGCAGCGCTACACTACGGCGCCCGCCCCATTGCCTGTGTAGCGTCGGCACGTTAAACCTCGTAATCAATCAATGTTTTTTAATTGCCGTTTGGGCGGGAGGGGTGTGACAGGCACTGAGCGGGCGAGGCGGGCGAGTTTTTATCTGTTGACACCCTGCGCCTATGAGGACAGCCGAGAAAGTCGATCAAGCCTGTTCTAGCATTTACTCCTACCCTGGCCCCTCCGCGCGCCCATTATGCTGCTTCCATTTCGTGAGCATTTTTTTTTCCTGCTGTCCACGCTCACTTTCCGAATCTCGATTATTTTTTTACGTTATTGGCGCGCTATAAAATAGCGCAAACAGAGCGCTAACCCAACGTGCTGTACGTTTGTACACCTATTTGCTCAGCGCAGCATGTCGCCCAAGGGTGAATGCAGATTTAGTTCTGGCGCTAATTAACTCAAATCATGCAGGTGGCTGCAAAGCCTAGTCAAAAATTGAAAACGCCATATATCCGCCTTCTCAAAGCGAGAACGTAGCGGTGCCTGCCGCAACGAACCAACACTGCAACATATGCGCCTCAATAACATCCGTGGTCTTGCCTCAATTTCACAGCTGAGCTACGCGACAACAAGTGACTCAAAAACATGCACACTTCGCTCGCGTTTTTACAGGTGGAAATGAAGAGCAGATGAAAGTAGGCACGTTGCCGACGGAGAAACAGCCGGCCAGCGAGCGTCGCGATGGCCGGCGAAGCCTTCACTTTAACAGGGGCGATCCTAGCGGCAACTTTTGTCCCTGAATGAAACTTCGGCCGGAGTTTCGTGACCAGAAAAGCATTGAAGGACTCTGCTACAACCTTGGCATGCGGAATAGCAGGCACAACCGTTCCGGCAAAAATACGCTTTACTTCTTTTTTCCTAAGTTTTTAAAACAGCCTGTTTTTATTTTCCACCTATATAATTGCGCACTATTCTTCGCGTTTTTGTGCCACTTTGTCTAAATTTGCGGTCACTGACACGTTTCAATCCAAGCCAATGATGAAACTAAGGCGGGCGCGATGTATAATGGCGGTTCATGACGACACAGACGACCTTTATGTGAGCCGCATAGACGCTTCCGCCAGATTCCTTTCCAGTATACACTGTACGAAACTCTATGCCACCACACTACGCATATGGTTTAGTGCAGTTCCGTACAATCATGAGCACATAGAATGCGAACACGAAAATGCTCACTCGAACAAGCTAATAGCGCTATTTCTTTTTCTTTAAGCGCAATTATCTCTACGCATATCGTTTAGTGCAGTTCCGTACAATCATGAGCACATAGAATGCGAACACGAAAATGCTCACTCGAACAAGCTAATAGCGATATTTCTTTTTCTTTAAGCGCAATTATCTCGATGTACCACGACAGCGTCTTTACGTGCTATCCTCGAAGCACATTCTTCAAATTTGCATATTCCGGTTCCCATCCTAGTGACGCTTTTCGTTTTTCCATGACCGTACATTACCTGAACAGGACCTGTAACGTGTGCCTCCGTTCAGGGGCGCGAACGTGGGACAGGTGGCGCTGCTGGGGTCGTTCAACAGCGCCACCCTAGGAAGAAAATCGCAAAAATGGTTTGGACTCGCCCTGGCGTGAATGTGGAGCACGCGTGTTTCCGTGTTGTTTAAAAGTGCAACCGCTCGTTACCCTGATAAGGTTAGTCATATGACACACACATTTCTGTCGGAAAGTAGGTGTGGGCGACGCTTCTTCATTTTAAGCATTACCAAATTCTTGTTATTTATTCATTATAATTATTCATTGATTGGGTTAAAAGTTATAATAATGTCACTAGGGCTTCTGAGGTATAAAATAAAAGGTCTCGATGAGTGGAATCACGTGGGACAAATTTAAAGTTCCTGCTGGTTATAGTCATAAGATAGTCACATGAGTCATGGATTCGGTTTAAAGTGAAAGTGACGCCACTAGGGCTTGTGAGGTATCAAATTAAAGGTCTTGATTAGGGCAATCACGTGGGATAAATTAAAAGTTGCTTTCTGGTTATAGTCATGAGATAGTCACGCGAGTCACAAATTGACTTAAAATTCAAAAGGATGCCAGTAGGGCTTGTGAGGTATCAAATTATAGGTCTCGATGAGGGGAATCTTGTGGGACAAATGAAAAATTGCTTACTGATTTGAGTCATGAGATGGTCACGTGATCACAAATTGGGTAAAAGTCAAAGTGTGGCCAATAGGGCGTGTGACGTATGAAATTAATGGTCTCGATGAGGGCGATTTCGTGGGGCAAATCAAAAATTGCTCACTGGCCATAGTAATGAGATAGTCACGTGACTCACGAAATGGGTTAAAAGTCGAAGTGGTGCCACTAGGACTTGTGAGGTATCAAACTAAAGATGTCGATGAGGAAAATCACGTGGGATAAATTAAAAATCACTTCCCGGTAATAGTTATGAGATAGTCACGTGAGTCATGGATTCACTTAAAGGTCGAAGTGGTGCCACTAGAGCTTGTGAGGTATCAAAGAAAAGGTCTCATTGAGGAGAATCACGTAGACAAATTAAAATCGCTTCATAGTTATGCTCATGAGATAGTCACGTGAGTCATAGGTTGGGTTAAATGTGAGTGTGACGCCACTGGGGCTTGGGAGAGATCAAATTAAAGTTCTCGATCTAGAATGTTTTCATACAAACTATTTTTTGGAAAGATAAAGGGGCATTCTTCAATAAAATTAAAAAATCAAAAGTTTAGGTTACATCAGTAGACATCAAAAGTGGCAGTGTTTCGTTTAGTAGCCGTTAGCGAAATTCACATTTATGGTTGTTTTCTTTGTTGCGTCACAACCCCTTTTTTCAGAGTGGGTCTTTGGGTATTGGGGCGTTTAAAACGTTCTTACGGGCTAATTTATTGCGCTTTAGCCCATTCCTACCAGGTGTTGTGCTTGCCTCGAGGCAGTAATTTGCCGGTTGAAGAATTATAGAGTAAGCCTGGGCAAACTTATTATTGTTGGGTAGACGAAGACGAGGCAGCTGTCTTGACGATAAAGCAAGTTTATTGGAGCGAACTTGTGCTCCCCTAACAACTCAAACAATACGCAGGAGACGAAGCAGCAGTCAACAAAGTGACGTGCGCAGGCGAGTGTCGGTGAATCGTATGCCACGGCGTCTGCTCTGCGGGCAATAATCTTTGGGCGCTGCTGTTTCTAGAACCGTCGAATTACATCGACACACTCTAGACCAAAGGAGACTATTCTAGGCTAGTGACGTTAGGGTGAAACATTCCCCCCTATCAATAGAAATAAAGCGTGCGGCATAATAAAGAAACAATGCAGCACGAGATTCACTTCAGACATATATAAAACAACCCGATGCAGCCTTGCAATGAATACAAAACATTAACAAATCCCATGCGTATTTCGCGGCAATATGAGGCATTTTATTCGTTTGGAATAAGATATAGCGGTTCGTAGGTAATCATACTTGTTATTAAACATTCAAAATTTTTGGGGCGTACGGGTTTTTGAGGCTGTATCGGCATGAGCACCTGTGTCCGCACGGCGGATGAGATGTCTAACTTGATGAATGGGGCTTTGGAGCTCATGGAGCACTGTAGGTTTACATACAGCCGTTCTAATTTTATTTTCTCTTCACTCTAGTCCAGCAAGCTATTGTTACAATCACTGCCTATAATACTTTTTACTGGTTATTATTCACAAATGCTAAAAAACTACTTATGAACCAAAAAATCACACACAATATCACATGGCAGACGATAGATAAAAACACATACGCACAAATACTATTGCACACAAACACACACACACAAGTCGCAAAATCGGCTGGTAGAATAAAATATTTCAAATGCACTGTTTCTAGCCGCTTGTCTTTATAGAAGGGGAGATGTGTCCTGACGTTTTAATTACGCAGAATATAGCGCATAATCCTGGGCACAAAAAATGCTGGTACATGGCGGAGCTGAAGCCCTATGATAAAGGAGGTTACAGTGCAGGACACAGGTGCTGGTAAGAAAGAAATTTCGGCGGTCTTCAACTGCGCTGTGTCACATGTAGCTGTATTTCCTATGTCCCATGCATTCGAGCTCAACGCGAAACACACTGCGCTCTTCTCCTCATATCCATCGGCAGGTGCCACCCAGAATGATCTGCGTTGAAATACAGTAATCCCTTATTATAGCGAAGTCAGCGGCACGGCGAAAAATTTTGTTATAAGCTGTATTGTGACATAAGCGACCTCCCATGAAAGGCTAAACCAGTTCAGCTTTAATTACACCATAGCTGCGACGAATCAAACCACAGTGTATTCAGGGAAGCAAAGGCTTATCCAGGTGCAAAAAAGGCAGTGATCTTTGGCTGTTTCAAGTTCTTGCCGGGCGCGAACAACCCCCGCTCCCAGTTGACCAAGCATTGCATGAGGCTGTGGTCGCCATCCACAAAAAGTGGCAGCAGCAGTGGTCCACTTAATAAGGAGGTGTACGGGTGTCAATAACCCTACGGACGTTTCGCGCTGCAAAGCGCCGCAAATGCCATGGCTCAAGACTGAGGTTGTTTTTGTTGAGCTGAAAAAAAAAACGATTAACCGCTCATTCCGCGTACAAAGCGCAATCATGAAAACTAACCGGTTTTGCACTAGGGGCTTTGCATGATCACTGGGTAATTTTCCCCCGACGTGTGCAGCCGTGAAGTTTGCAACACGAGTTTTTTGGCACCCCGTTATTGACGACACTGCTGATTCTACGGTTCCAGTGTCGGTGTTTGCGTACCGTCACGTCTACGCCATTGAACAATGTCTAGCAACGAAATCCAAGGACCGTTCTACGCATTTGGACCGTTCGTCTAATTTGGGAGTGCGCAAATGAAGCATGACCAGCAGAGAAAATGGCAGGGGAAACACCAGCTTACGTTTACCCGCCATGTTGACAGCCTGACTGGCCGCTGGTTCGCCTACGCTCGGGGACGCCTCGCTTTCCACTTTGCTCTAAGCGGGTCAATCTCTTCGTGTGCTTCGCGTAATGCGGCCTAAAATGCATGCGTTTGGGTTGGGACCATGATAAATTTCCAATGAAGCGATATGTCGACCAAAGCGATTTCCTTATATCGAGGGATTACTGTGTAAGTTTTCGCGAGCTGCAGCAAAAACTACTTCTGAATAAATCGAAGAGGGGGTTCGTGAAAAGGCACCACGCGCTGCGCAGCACGACATGTGCTGGGACAGTACGTGATTCTTTATTTCTGTTTATAACGCAATCTCTTCGTGTACATCACAAAAACGAATCGGACGTATATATGCCATTAAAGAAGCACTGGTACTTATCCGTGATTAAATAGCCCAACAAGGGATATCGTTTTAAAATCGCCTCGAAGCCTAGGTGTGGACAGGCTTGGACAGCGATACCAAGCGAGGGGACGTCAAATAAGGGTGTTGATTTTGGTTCAGGGTAAATCAGTGCAAGAAAGAAAACTTCGGTGTTTGTAATTTCCATTTGGGAAGTCTTCCGAATAGCTATTCTAATAAAATTTTGATTGTTTTCCATGTTATCTTAGCTCACATACATGGATTTGTCTGTTCTACGGCAGTTTTTGTACGTGTCTGGAAGGGTTTACGAGCGGCGGCGTCCCGTTATTTGTTATAATCTTTTGATATATTGTCATTTATTACACACGGTAAATATACCTTTCCCGTGATATGGTAGTTTCATCAGAACAACGTGGCCATATTTATTTTTGGATGGTTCCGACAACACACAGGCTACACCCCTTTTCTGTAACCATAGTCCTGTCGCAAGACGCGTTGTTTTGACAGTAGGGGGTAATTTGTAATTGTTTACAAAACCATGGCGAACTTTTGCTTGTAAATGTGACTGTTAACTGTGTGCAAACAAATTTTAATGTTTTATATTAAGCAATGCCTATGTGGAAGAATGTGTATTGGAGCCCCTTACACTGTTTGAACCATTAATACGTGACGCGGTATTATATTGACACAAACGGGCATCACTGGGTACTGCTGCTATTCTACACTTGATACGTGACGTATTCAGATAATGTTCTTGCAGAGATATGCTACTTTATCTATATTGACATATAGATGAACCAATCGGCATTTCGGACAAATTTATAGTCCAACGTTTGCCCTAAAAACATTGCTTCTCAAAACTTGAAAGTCGTGTTTGCCTATTAAGAAGTTTCAACTTCTAATCCACCCTCTCTCTATTGCCAGTGCTAATAATAGACCAAGTATACCGTTTTTCAGGACATACATGGGTTTAAAATTCGTCAAGACGTCAACTGTCGCCAATAAATTAGGAAGAAAAGTACATTTGATCTCACCATGGTCGTTAGTTGCCTCCTAAACTTAGATGGTTATGTCGTCACCAGCACGTTGGTAAGCAAGAATTACAAAGTGGGATTACACAAGCAGAATCGATGCACATTTCTTACGACTTGTACGCAGCCCAGGAGATCGCATCCGTGCCCACTTCGAAGAGCGACCTCCTAGGGTGATTTATCTCCATTAAAGTAACCTTTGTCGCAGACAGCATTTCTCAGGCTACGTTTCATGCACAATATTTTAAACCCCCGCTTTACTGACATGCGTATATTTACATTTAATGCAAATGACTCACTTTACTGTATTCTTCATTTTTGTCGTTCTTTTTCAGGCACCAGCACTGAAGGATTCTCATGGCTGTCGCAAAAGGGGGATTTCCCCAAAATTACCGTTACCTCGAACGTTCATCCCCCACGGGTGGTAACCGCTTGTCCTCGGAGCCGTTCCACGAGTATATGCTCACCTACTCATCAGCTATGTATAATCACTGTTCGCCTACGTCGGAGAGCTTCTCAGCAAGCTGCCATGGAAACAGCGGCCCAACTCCCCACTGGAGCACCACACCGGACCATCTGGGTCACCCCATTTGCCTAAGCTGGGCACATAGTTTTGCGACTGTTTTCGGAGGCTTTCTAATTTGAGGGTTATTTCATGTGCACTGTTTTGATAACAAAATACCTCTACACCCATAAATATCAACAGAATGCGGCGTCAATCTATTTTTCTGTGGCGTTGGCGTGTAGCGCAGCGCAGTGGGCAAAAAAAAAATCTCAAAGCAAATGGTGAATTTCTCTTAGGTGCTTTTAATTAGGATCTCGATGAAGCATTTGTTGCACAAAATGAGTAGGAGTTCGGACGTTTCACCTGCTATTACTAAACAGTTTCAAATTGAAACTTCTTTCAAGGTCAGGCACTCTCAGGTCCATGACAGGCCCTATAAAAACGGGAGGCATGGGGTGGTTCTCAACACTACAATAACCAAACATCAGTAAAGTAGAGAGTCTGGGCGACGGCCGCCGGTTGAGGGGGTATCTATTTGGGAAGGAACTGAGGCAAGCTTAGCAAAGAGCGTTCATGTGGTCGCTGAGCTCAAGCGCCAAAGGTGTTTCTCGATCTGCTAACACTAGCCGGCGCTCGTACCCTTGTGGCTTAATCGTACACCACCGCATAGCATAAATATGGTATCCACATGGCTAGTGCCTGTGTACTGCACATTCCCCGATCGCACTATTGCATTGTCATTATACTTGTAGCTACAATCGCCCTAGGTGAAAAACGCCACACTGGCTACTCACTGTGATGGCAACTGTTAAGTTCGGGCTCCGCATGTAATTAATGAAGGCCGCCGGTGGCCCATGTATTGGCGTCGCCTTCGCTGGTAGCTACGATCCTGTGTCCCTTTCATGTAGCCGCACGGACGCCAAGTTCGGAGCCGCCGAGAGCGTGTTTTGTGCCCGTCCTTTTGTGTGTCAAAAGACGGGGGCGATTAGCTTGAGTACCTCTGTCGCGTCGGAGGTGGCTGGGTCATTCGGCATGACAAGCTGACGAGAAGCTGAATGACGGTGTGTTTCATAGTATCGGAAAGGCGCGCGGTGTAAGTTTTTGAGCATTTGCGACGTAGGCGGAGGCGCTGGTCGTTGACGGGTCGTTCGCCTTGAAGACGATCGCTTGGGCCTGAAGTGCCTCTTCCCGGGGGACAGACGGCGGGCGGCGGCGTCCTTAGTCTGGGCGGGGATTAGCGACGACTCCCGCATTGTCCCGACGCGCGCGCAGACGAGGGGGCAGGGCAGACGCGGGGGGTTGTTAACCTCGCAAAGACCGCTGAAGCCTTCCGCTTGGCCTTTGGGCAGATGTTGCCGTGTTGAACGTAATGATGCATCCACTCCGCGCGGTCAGTAACTTTAGGCCACAGATGTCCTGTGTTTGCTTGTCGGGCGCTATGGCGTTCGTGGGAAACGCACTATGAGTGTCTAAGAGAGAGTGTTAGGTCACGTGACCGCAGGTGGGGACATGCGTGTGATTGGCTGGTTCCTGTGGCCAATCAATGGTTTGTAATAATTGTTTTGAAAGGTTTTTCTCTCTTTCTTGAACGCCCCCTTTTTGGAGGCGGGGTTTTTGTTATCAAAACCGGAGTGTTGGGTTTTCTCGGGGGTCGGTCGAGAGGGGATCTAGTTTAGTATAGATCTCGCCCGAACAGGCTGCTGCTGTCAGAGTGACAATGTAACCGTCACTCTGACCTGATGTAAAGTTGGAGTTTTGTAAATAATGTAAATAAACCTAATATCTAACCAGGAAGGCAGTCCTCATCCCTCACCCGCTCCAAGCATCGGTCGTCGGTCATCGGAGCGAGTCGAGATCGTCCTCTCGGCTCGCACATCAAAAGAACGTCACTATTTCGTCTCCATCAGTTCGCCAAGACGATGGAGAGGCGAAATTTAACTGCAACACCAGGAAGTCTTAGGATGGCTTGAGTCTTTAAACGGTTACCGTTTCACACCTCAGGCGGTGAAGACCTCAGAAGGGAGTGATAGGTTAAGCAATGTAGTTCACTGGCGAGGGACAGGTGATGACTTTGAAAGGGTTAGGATACTTGTCCACGAGTTTCCCGATTACACACGGAGTAGGGCAGGGCCACCCAAAGCCACGCGCACGCGTGTTAACCAGGATAAAATGTTAAAGGTCATGAGACGTTGTCACAGTGATGTGTCTGGTTTTGTTATAATGCATTTGTAAAGGAACGGGCAGGTTTTCGGCATTCTTAGGCGTTCTTTGACAATCGTGAAACATTGTGTGCTGCAGCGTCAGCTTTAAAAGGCAATCAGTTGCCCGGGGCATTGCATCTAGCGTCCAATAAGGAAGCGAAAAACGGAGAAAAATTGGTTATGAACAGGCTGTACCTACCATGCCATACGCATGCGTTCTAAGCAGGAGCATGACGTTTGAATTGTGGTTGTTTGAGGACACGTACAATAAAGCGACCCTGCTACACACTTTGAGGAGTGCAAGTAAACTTACGCGACGTTCAGATTACACTGCCAGAAATACCTGAGCCAATTATAACATTGATTGATTGATTGTGGGGTTTAACGCGCCGACGCAACGCAGGCGATGAGGCGCGCCGTAGTGGAGGGCTCCGGATTAATTTTGACCACCTGGGGATCTTTTATCGTGCGCCGAAATCTCGTACACACGGGCGTTTTTGCTTTTCGCCTCCATCAGAACGGCCGCCGCGGCCGGGAATCGAACCCGCGACCTCGTCCAATTATAACGCGTGAACGTGAAGCGGTGAGCGCGCAAATCGCTGCGAAACACGCTAAAAAACCAACCGCACTCTCTTCAATTTTCCTCATTATGCATCACTGGCATGGCCTAAACGACGTCATTAGGGCATTGTAGTCCTATTGGCTGTCGCTGGTATATTTCGCGGCTCATTTCTCGCTATTCTGGTGACGATCCGCCATCGTCGGGTCTGTGTACTTACGTCTTCTTGCCTGAACCTGTGCGCACGATTTTGTAGTCTCTGTTTTGTTTTGAGTGGGCCCGGAGTTTAAGTGAAGAGCTGAACACTCCCTTTTCAACGAGACCACTCCACAACAAAAGTTCATTGCTTAAAAAACGCCCTACTAGCCTGAGCGCCCGCTTGCGAGCTGGCAGCAATGCCTACTACTTTTTTGTAGCACCACCGGAAATTTACTTCTGGAGTGAAGGAGAAAATTGCCCGGCCTGTGAAATATCGAAGGCCGCCGAACAGAATGCCGCGAGCCGTTCCCCTCCCCGGGAGACAGCGCGCAGCTTTCGTCGCGTAGCAACGGGCGTAGTCCGCGGTAGAGTTTAGGGGGAATAATTATGCGTGATTTCTCATCGCGCGTAGTTTCGGTGATAGTGAACGGCTTTTAATAAATCTTGCCGGAGGAGGTTGCTGGGATAATCGACTTTACCCCAAAATACATTCAGAGTAGTCGATGGTAAGTGCTGCAGGGTCCTTTTAAAAGCAACTCTTAAGGGTGCGGTGGAACCTTTCCCTACGCCAATTGTTTTAAGGCATGGTGAGGTGGTGAAAGAATAAAATGGTATTACACGAATAGCGCTTTTACTAATTTCGTTAATAATCCAGCCCTTGGTCACTCAGAAGCTCCTGAGAAGCTACGGTACAAAGCCAAAACTGGCGTTGAAAAAGTTTGCGACGTCACGTTACATAAGTGCTGTTAGTGCAGCGGTCACGGCGTACTTTTCCAGGCTGTCCAATGCGAAAATTACCCATCGGATGCCGGCAGACGCAGAAGACAGTTCACTGTATCGGTTCATCTCAAAGTGGTGAAGGGTTTTGCGGGGCAGGCTATCGGTTGCATTGGGAAAGTCCAGTAAATAGTTCAAACTTTGCGGTGTTGGCATTGCGTGCATGAATGAACGTTGATTGATTGATTTGACTGGTTGTCGGGTTTAACGCACCGACGCAACGCAGGCAATAAGGCGCGCCGAAGTGGAGGGCTCCTAATTAATTTTGACCACCAGGGGAGGGGATATTTAACGTGAGCCGAAATCTCGTACCCACAGGCGTTTTTGCTTTTAGCCTCCATCAGAAAAGCGGCGGCCGCAGCCGGGAATCGAACCCGCACGAATTAACGTGCTTCCATGCGAAACTACGCATAACTCGATCATAATAAGCTTCGTGTAGCCGCGTGTACGTAGAATTCTACGTGACATTTTACAAGTAATAAATTACTGGTAATCGATTACATTTTCTCTGGCACAGTAAAATATTGCGTCTTTATCATGCCGTTGGACGCAGCAGCGTGGTGTATAGCGTTACATAACATGTATAGTGCTAACGGTCTTATCCTCTTTGATTGGTTTTTTTTTGTCTGTAAGTGCGGTGGGTCAAATTCCAGGGCTGCAACTTACGAAGCGCGCGACCGCTCCGGACGGGCCCGTCTCTTTTAATGCAAAAAATTAGCCCCATCTTCCCGAAGGGAACGCTGAGTAGATGCAGAGCATCTCAGGGTTCCGTTGTGTTTCCGTTGTATTCGTAGAACTTCATCGGAAGAACAGAGTGAAGTGGAGTCAACCGCAACAAGCGCTGAACTGAACGCCCGCAGCGCGCTACCCGATTTAGATTCAAGGTTGAAGGAGGGGAGACGAGTGGAGGAGAGATGCTCAAGCACCGAGCATGCGCCGCGAAAGCAGAAGCGAGAACGTGGGAGAAGGGAAAGCGAAGTGCACGCCGCTGGTACGAGAGAAGAAGTGGCGGAAGTACCGCACAGCTGTGGGAGAGAGGGAAGGAGGAGAGTTGCGCATGCGCAGTGTGAGTGCGGACGCTGACGCGGAACATGCCCAAACTATAAGATGCTTCTCATCTGAAATGTTTAGGGCCGCATTTAGTGGAACAGCCACTGGCTCGCAGCGTCCCATTTACTTGCCCTTGCCTTTGTTACATTGGGTGAAACGACATTGTTACTCCGGAGTTTAGCAGTTGTGGTTCCTTATCAAAAAAAGCAAAGAAGGAACGACGTTGCTGAGGAGTGGAACGACTGTCTATCAGCGCAGGTTCGAAAAATGGCATGTCCATTACCTGTGACGTGTTTTAAAGCGGTGAACAGACAGTGGCCTGGGTACATGACCTGGAGCACACCAACTGCTTCTAACCACCAGTTGTCCACAGAAAGTAGCACATTCCACTTAGCATGCTGCCGTATGTACTAGAACAAGTACACTGCACCAATCCTATCACAACCCCCAAAACATAATATGCAGAAAATTCCTACATTTTTACTTACGACAAAAAATTATTGAAGGTAGTGTGCGACGTTTAAACGGGCAATATTTCTTCTTGCAGTCACAACTCTTTGAAAGTACTTGGGTGTCTTCCAAAATTTTGTTTTATACTATTGCTGATTCCCGATTTCCCCGAAGGGCTAATGTATCTGACATGAGCGTTAAGAATAGCCATGAGAGTTTATTACTTTCAGTGGGATGGTGACACGCGGCCGGAAAGTTGCTGCGTGCTTACAGCCGGCGTTCATAAGTATGTGAGCGCGAAAAGGGCCTTATCAGATGTTTCGCACCACTCACCCGTATGTACTACGGCCTTTTTTTTCAGCACGAACTTACCGCACATCGCTAGCTTAGTCACTGTCTGTTACGTATTGTACGCATGCAAATCTTGGGATGTTCTGTAGATAGCAAGGACAATACACTGCGTTTCAAACGTCATTCGTCCTACTTAGGCGACCGGCGCAATGAGTTGTCGTAATGATTTGCTACATACAGGTTCGTTTAACGGGTGCCGCTGTCCCTAAAATTTTCCTATTTCTACTTTATCAAACAAACACTGCGAGTCTCAGTTCTCCAGTCACATTTGTGACTTTAATTAAAACCTGCGGAAGGACGCAGAGGGCAAAAATATAAAAACACGCTAAAGAACCCGCAAACCTTTCATTTTATGCAGTTTTTATTCTTACTGAGTGGTCATTCATTTTCCCGCAACAGTGAGCCGTTACAGCCAACGTTCATTAGTTGTGGGGTCAAACAACCCCAAAAATGTACCCGAAGCTTTACACTTACCCTAAGGCCTTGCAGTCCCGCTGTCTGAGCCCATACGTTGCAATCGGGCCCCCTTAGCGCCAGTCCTTTGTAACTGCAGGTTACCGGTCGCCTCCAGGCGACCGAGCTTCGCAGGCGGACTCCACAGCATTCCATGTCTTCTTGACTGCACACTGTTTTCTTCCGCTGGCGCGGAGATTTACGTCTGCGCAAGGATTTACGCTGCCATCCAGTTTTTCGCAAAGAGCGACCACACCCTCCGAATGGCTTCATACACGACTTCACGCGCCGGCAATTCATCTTGGATAAGTGAAGCCGTTTCCGAGTGTTTTCTTAACGGCTTAGACACTTCAGTGCTGCGCTCCTGAAGCAAGCGATCGATGCAGGTATCGTGCAATTTTGTGACTTCAAGGATGATACCGTCAACTGAGTGGTGGCTGCAAACGCTTTTTCCACTCGACATGTGCCGCGCGAGCAGTTCAAACACTTCTATAATACAGCGAATTGGCGTGACGCTGTCTGCCCATGGAATCTGTAGGATTGACCACTGTAGCACGACCTGGTAAAGTTGGAGCGGCGCATTATTCGCGGCTTTTGATGAATTCGAAGGTGCGTATCACGCTGGTTTCATGGGAGTACAAGCCGTTACCATGGCCGTAGCAAAGATGTACCCAAGGAATTCATCCCTTAAAGCCTCGGAGATCTTTGATAAAGAACAAGCCATCCTTACAACCCAGCCATCACCATTATAAAAGTCTGAATATGAGTCTGGATGAATATGAATATTAATTAATATAATCCCTGAAGTGACAGCTCGCTCTGAAGTGACAGCCCTGACGGCCCTGAAGTGAGACTCTGAAGTGACAGCTGCAGTCACAGTTCAGTGCTGATGATCGTATTATAGACGGTGGTGGAGGCGTGAAGCTTCCCGAAGCCAGAGCTAGAAGCGCAGATGGCGGGACAGACCAAGCGGACGAAAATCAGCGGAGTTCAAGTGTAGAACGCAGAACCTGAGAGTACAGCGACGGGCTATACATGGCGTCTTGGTGGCTCTTCATCACAATATAAATACATACATATATTCTGTGTATCATGTTTACACAGTCCTTAGGTATAACAATCAAAACCCCTTTCTTTAGAAAAAGATAGTTAAAACGCAAAGGTTTCTCCTATGTAACGTGACCCAAAGTCCAAAATTCATATTGCTTGTACCTTGTCAGAATCGCGCCATCGGATAGACGATGGCTACCCAATGTACGCTACCCAGATTCGATTCCAACCACGCGGAGCCTTCTCTTTAGTGAGGCCGTTGATGCACCTTCATATAGCATCATCATTGTTTTGCGGAACCAATTCTGTAAAGTTAGATTTTCTGCAGTGCATTTTGGCGCGACATCGATCGCCATCAGTCAGAGATATAAAGCTTCGCTCCGTCGTGTACCCGGTGTATCAGCCTTTCTCAAAATACTTCTCAAGGAAAGGCCGACGCTTGCCCTTTGTTGAAGCCGATGAACGTGACTTACCGTACTTCCCTATATTTGTGTCGAAGGCTGTACTTTCTCAAAAGCCGAAGACTAGCCTTTGACAAAGGCCCATGGCCGGCCCGAACATCAAAATTCAAGATTCCAGATATCATTTTTCCCCGTTTCAGGAGATAGGACAGAGGAAAGAAGATGTGTGCGCAGCTTGACGGCTTTTTCGCCCTTACAGCATGGGCAAACGGCAATACAAGAAGATTTGCTGAAGTGAGAATAGAAGAGTTATACGCACGCATCACTTGCACACACATTTAAACGGTAATTATTGCGTACCACCAAAAAAAACGATGGTCATGAGCAGAAGAGCATAAGAGCCTTTTTTGGGAAGGAAAAACCTATACAAAAAAATTACACCATCTTCCCGTAGGGGAACCCTGAGTAGTATGCAAACCAGCCATGGGGTCGATTCAAGTGCCCATTAGTTTTCAGTTCGTCGTTTCTGTTAGGTTGAGGTACGTAGCTACCGTTATATTTACAGTTTGGTTTCCATGGTAACTACCACACTTTTCACTTACCGGAAGTACGAAATGGGAAACTGCGTTGAGCCCATGGCTGTTTCGCATACTACTCAGGGTTCCCCTACGGGAAGATGCTGTAATTTTATTAGATGCTACGGGGCTATGTCCCTCCCTCGTCGTTGTTGCGCCGTCCACACCCCCACTGAGCATGCTCGGCTTGCTGAACGACCGGTGGTGTCTTACCCTTTAATGGCTCCTGGAGCGACAGTGTTACGGGTGTCTTCCTGCGCCAGTCCGAGATGAGCCGAACATACTCAATGGGGGTGTGGACGGCGCCACAACAAGGGAGGGACGTATCCGCGACCATGAGATGCTGGAGCGACAGTGTTGCCGGTGTCTTCCTGGGCCGGCACGAAACCAGCACGCTTCCCCTTAAAGGGCTCCTGGAGCGGCAGTGCCTCCCGTGTCTTCCTGGGCCGGTGGATGGATGGACGACGGACGACGTAAGACGGAGTCGAGAGCAAGAGATGCTTTGCATATAAAACGTCGATTGGTAGTACAGAGCCCGCGAAGCTTTTCCAGGTCAAGCCAGTGCTCGGCCCCAGAACATGCTCGCGACATCTGCTGATAGCTGCTGGGTTGCAGATAGTTTGCGAGTGCGCTTGCACGCATCTCAACAGCCTGGAGCCTGTTGTCATTACTATGGGCCGCTCACTTTGTGGGCGCCACCACCCGGGAGGGGCGCTTTTGTTCAGTCATGCCAGCCGTAAGCGGTGGCACGAGAGATAATGTCGTCGTTTCAAGCTGTGCGTTATCACGGCAGGCAGTTATGTAATCACACAAAAGGCTCAACCGAAAGCTCCCCAGGGCATACTTGTTGCCTGATTTTCGTTTGGATGGAGTGAGATTCGAAAGATTAGCGCAGGTCATTTCTAGTGATCACGTAACTTCCTGCGGTGATGCTGCACCGCGTGAAACGACGCGTCTATCTGGCCTCTCACTCCTAATGGCTCCGACTGACGAACAGATGCGCCTCTCGTGGGTGGTGGCGTATGCAAATTAGACTGGGAGATACGAAGGGCGACTGGCCTCACCACGTCCGAGATCCGAGCAAGAGCAATGGCACACTATCACCAACCCAGCAGCCACCACCAGATGTCGCCAGAACACTCCGGAGCCGTGCGCTCGCTTTCCCTGGACAAGCCTGTCGCATGCCATAACTTCACTGCGCTGGCACGGCAGCTCCTGAAAATGCATATGCGTTCTTTCGTCTTTGAAGTGCTATGATTGTCCTCCTTTTGCCAAATCAGTGGCCGCTGCACCATATCCCAGATTCAGGTGAGTCCTCGCATCCCGCTGCCTCATTTGTAGCTTCCCGCTGAGAGCGATGACGTATTTCCGCGGACGCTTGATGAGCACGGCAATGAAGAAAATAAGCACGGCTGATAGCGGACGGCTAGCAGCCACGGGGGAATCAAGAAATGAACCTAATAAGTCTACCCATTTAATAAATACATTTTTGGGACCTTAGAGTGCCTCCGTAAGTATACTAAAAAGGAAACTGCGTCTTTGAATCTATGTCAGAGGGGGGGGGGGGGGGGGGGGGGCTATAAGAATATCAGTGCTGCGGGGTTGGCATGTCTATCGGATTCGTAAGCATCTTCTTTGGTTCGCTTTTTAAGAGCAGAGCACTTTAGGATCTCGCCTTGTCATCCTAACTCGCTCGCTGGAACCAATCATATCGCCACGGCTTTACAGTGTAGCCTGTCACGGTCCCTTCGCCGCGGCGTAACTTAGAGGCTTCGAAAGCCAAGCGTCTATGCCAGGATATACGTAGCGTGAGCTAAGGTTCAGCTGGTTGTTCTTACCTTTCCTAGTTGTCTAGGATTAGCTGATTATCATGCTTACTGCTGCTTATTATCCAATACAAATCTAATATAATCAAATCCAAAACCAACCCAATTCAATGCAATCTAATCCAATCCTCGCGCTTGCGCAGCATGTCTCTCCCGGAGCTACGCGAAACTGGTCAACCTCGGCCAGTGTAGCCAATCTAATCAAATCCAATCCAAGTAACGCTGTTGTTCGCGGTGTACCTCAGAGGCTTCGAAAGCCAAGCGGTTTGTATAGTCATGTGCGTTCGAAACTCGTGAGACGCTGGCGCTTGTCATACATCTTCCCGTTGTTTAGCGCAAAGAAAACTATAGGTACATTTGAGAAAAAATATACGTAATTAGCAGGCAGCGCCCCAGTTCCTTTAGTTTAGGACGCCTGTTGGGTTGGTTTGTACGGTATTAAACGCAAAAGGTGGCAGTGCAACACCGGCACGTGCTGGGAGAAAAGCAGAAAGAGAGCAGAAATCCCGCTGGCGCAGTTTCAGGCAGGGGTTTGCGAACACTGCAAAGGCGGGAAATTTGAATTGCATGGGGTGGTAGCAGTAAGCGGATAACGGAGGTACAACACATTATGGCGAATCACTGCTCTGCACTTCCGACAGCCTTCACATTGAGTGGAACCGCTTTAATTTTTTTGACTGTGCATTGCTATGTATTCTAGGTAGCCAAAATGGTCGAAACTCCCTTCGTTTCTCTCGCTTTGCTTATAAACTCGAAAATTAGCTCCATTTGTTCGTACTAAGACAGCTATTATTCTTTGTTAGCAAGTGGGAGGACTAGTGCCGGCGAGTGACCATCGGTACAGTTATACTAAAGTAGAAACCTCCAATGAAAGAAACCTAGTTTGTGGTAAGGAGAGTTCGCTTCCCGGTTGTTTTTGCAGTAGCAGTACATATTGTAGCACCGCCCTGACAACTTGACTAAGCGGGTAATTAGTGGCCGCAAAAGTTGTAGCCGACGGTCAGTGCGCCGGTTCACCGCGAAGGCGGTGTTTTTATATGCACGCGCATCAAATCTTTGTCAGCTTTTCAAACAATTTATTATTTGAAATATGGGCAAAATAGCAGTCTTTAATGAGTATTCTCCCACAATTTTACATTATTGTTACTTCCTAGGTTGGTATGCAGAATTGTGGGCACTACCATTCCGGCAGACACCGAGTAAAGGAAATACGCTTTATTTTTCAATTTGCTTAGCTTTCAGATAGCATGTTTTATTTTTACTTACACAATAACACCCTCGGCATCATTTTTTTTTGTTGCACTGCTTATGAATTTACGGCCACTATAACGGTTCAATTCAAACCAATGATGAAACTAAGGCGAGCGTACGTGTTCATAATGCCCAAGACGGCACAGACGGGCTTGATGTCAACCGTTAAGACGCTGGCGCCACATTCCTCTCTATTGTATATTGTAAGAAACTATATGCTTGGAACATGTGGCAGCTTTCATGGTCCAATTATGCATTTTCGTGCACCACGTGGCTGGCGCGTTTTACTATGTGAGTAAAACGCGCGCCAATCCACCCTGTGAATGTGGTTGGAAAGCAAAGCTGTAAGCGACGCTCACAACGATAACCCATGCCACGTCACTTGAATTCACCCACGTGGCTCTACAAATAGTGAAACCAGAAACAAATAAAATGCACTTAACCACACCCATTATTACTTCAGAGAGATATCCTTTGCTAAGGTTAATTCAATGCACGATTCACAATGCACAGTGGTCGGTTGAGTTGTATAAGCGAAGCAAAGAGGGTAAATTCTTTTTTTATAATATAAAGGAGGCACAAACCCGGTGTTAGATGATCTCACTTCTCCGTCCCTGCCGCCGATTTCATCGCCTCCGTTGGCGGCGGCAGAGACGGGGGCAAAGTAATATGCCATGCGTTGGTGTGAGCTTTCTTTAATTTTTGCAACTCCTAACGCATGCACCAGGCGCGCACACTGCCTCTACATGTGCCGTGGGCGGAGCGCACAGCGGCGCAAGAGGTCGCGTGACCTGATCACGTGGCATTCAGCGAGTACGCAGAGGGTTGTTGTTGCAATCCTTTATTTGAAAGGGGAGGCCATGCGACCAAAATACAGAAAAAAGGACAAGAGGCAGGGAGGAGTAGCCGAGTAGCGCAAATGGTGTGTCCTAGAACGTCATAAACGAGATCACTGCCGTCAGCAGAGCCAGGCTAGGGTTGGGAACCTATGATTCAAGTCAAGTCAACTTTTACGGCCGGTGTAGGCTCCGGTTTACACTAATCTTGGGAGACCACTTTCTAGGACGAATACACCGAGAACTTTGAGAAAATTAGGGTCTTCGAAGGAGGTCGTCTGAAGAGGCATCACGTGGCAAAGCGTCAATGAGTATAGAACGGTACAAAGAAAATGCGGCACAGTGCCAAATAAGCGGTTAAGGGTTGACAGCAAGGTCAGTAAAGACGATCTTCCCGGATGAACCCATTTTGTAATGATTTGGGGTTTGAGGGCTGCGTCAGCAATAGTTTTGTTTATGAATATTTTTGTAGAGCGAGGCATCGGAGGAGCCAGAGCCATGTAGCCAGCGGAACTAACGGACGCAAGGCGTACCTTCCGAGCATGGAGTGATTGGATAAGTTGAAGGCGAGGGTCTGGAGAGGGGCGCGACGCGTCATCGTCCAGCAGAGGGATACCAGCGAGACACCCCCTTGCTGCATCGCGCGCAACCTAGTTGCCCCCATCCAAATCTTTGTGACCCGGCACCCATGCAAAACGGGCAGGGTTCCCATGGCGAGCCAGAATGGCGATCATGTGTTGCATTTTGTGTACAGTTGGGAAACCACTGAAGGGCTTGCGGAGTTCTTGAAGTGCCTAATGGGAGTCCGTGTAAACACGAAAACGTAGAGGGCGTGGCGTTGCAATACTGCAGGTCAGGTGATCCAATGAGACGAGGATGCTCTCAAGTTCTGCTTCCAAGGGAGACGAGTGGTGTCCTGGCCGAATGACAGAGCCGTCCATGTCCGGCCGAGCTGGGCAGCGCCAGGCCTGACTCATATGGGAAGGCGAAAGGCTGACGTCCGTGTAAATGTCCAGTTTATCTTGCACTTATGTCGCAAGGACCCGCTGAAGGGCTTTCTCACGGTCAACTGGTCGTGTACGGATAAAACCGGTTCATTGACGGGCCACTGTGACAGGTGGGAGTGATCAAGGGGGTGGCGGGGGTGAGGCCGACGGAAATGTCGGAAAGATACGCAAGTCCCAGGCGGAGAGTGCAGCCCCCTGTTGCGGTGATGTCCGCCAAAGGTCATGTTGCCCGAGGGTTTCCGCGACGAGGTCGTTTATGGAACGCATAGGAGAAGCCCGTTCAACAGCGTCGATGCGGGTATGCCTGGGAAGTCCAGTGATGGTGCGGAGCATGGTCTAATAAAGGGCCGCTAAATGTTTCCTATCAGTCGAGGATAGGTTGTAGGGCGGAGCGCCATAAGTGAGACGACCGACCGCTACCGCCGGGCAGAGCGTGAGGCACACCTATTGGTGAGCACCGCCAAATTTGGTTTGAGATCGAGAGATTAAGTGGCGCATCGGCTACCACTTTTTCCTCAGTAGACGTATCCACTTTTGAGCGTTGTTGTGGCGGCCGAGCGGGAAGCTGAGCAAGCGAATACGACCATAGTGGGAGGAAGTGGGTGTGTCGCTGACGTAGATGGTATTATGCATACTAGTGGTTGGTTGGTAAACCTACCTGTCCCGTCCTCTTTCTTGTGTTCGTCCATTTGTAGCGCTAAAACCATGTCGCAAAGGTCGCACCAGCTTCCCCAGCAGCACGCCCTTCTCATGTGCTTGGTGAGTGCATTGCCTGTCTTCCCCGTCTCCGCATAAGCTCGTAGCTTAATCGGTAGGACGACGGGCAATCGCTCCGTTGCTCTATTCGTTGCAGGTTCGAATCCTGTCGGTACCAGTAACTTCTTTTATCCGGTCGCGAGAGTTTTCTGTTGACACCAACACACTAAGAAGTCGATGAGTGCTGGGCACTCTGTCTAGGTGTAAAAACTTTTGTCCCACATTTCACTCCCTTCGGAAGCATTGGGCTACTCTTCCGAGGAGTAGCGCGTGGCGGTCAAAGCGAGAGACGAAACACTTCTCGTGGGATTTACTTGCTGCTTTCGAGGCGCAGTACTTGAACCCTGTGTGGTAATTGCAATGCCATCTCCAAGGCAGCGTTCCGTCATTTCCTTTAGGCGTGAATAAGCTCTATTGGCTGCGGCGTTCCCGGATACTGCAGAAGGGTACTACTAGTCTCTCTTGGAAAGCATTTCGTTACGCCCCAAGAGCGTTCTGCTATTCCCCGCGAGGAAACGCGTTTTCGCTAGGCCTGCTACTAGCCCCTCGCCCTCCTCCCCTATCCACGATGTTACTACAGACCGTTACAAGTAAACAGAACAGGACAAGCGGTTATTAAACATAGAAAATAAGAAAAAAACTAGCTCAGACTATATTTTTCAACAAAATATCACAACAATGGGTTCATTCTGCAATGTCACACAAAAAGCAATTTATTTGGAATTAAAACACTACATCATAAAACCGGTTCCTACTCCACATGCACACAGGATACATCCAAGAAAAATTCACAAATAAAACTTCAGCAAAGCAACTGAAAACACTGAAATACAAACATTAAATTAAGACAATAAATATGACATTAACACCCACAAATAAAAAGGTACTGGCATTAACACGAAAAGGGTCAGTAGAAATAGAGCAGTGGGAGAATTGTTAACAGTATTAAAATAAAACAAAATGGCCTTGGTACATCAGTGAGTACTTCACATGGACTAGAAATCCAGCTCGTATTTAGCACACATTAAAAACACAAAGAAATTTCACGAAACAAAAATCTGGGACTAAAACAATTCAGCGTGGATTACTATTAACGCATTACGAGGTGCAATCAACACAAAGATACAAAGCCATTGACACAGGAACTTTGCAACGGATATATGTTGGTGGGACAATAGGAAACCGAAGAAAACATTGCCGCCGGTTGTTTTAGGCTGGGTGGTTCTCAAATGAGGATGCGCTAGTAAGATTTAGAGAAAGGCATAACTTGGTATTAAAAGAAAACCCGTTCGCGCTGACTGCTTCATAATGTTGGTGGCGGACTTCAAAACAGTACCGACCAGGCGGAAACGGAAAAAATGGTCCCGGAAAAAATGGTCCCGGAAAAAATGGTTTCGGAGAAAATGGTCCCGGAAAAAATGGCCCCGGAAAAAATGGTCCCAGTGACCATCTAGGAAAAAATGGTCCCATGCTCCAGTCGACGTGTTTCCCTTCAAGTTAGTCAGATCTGAACTTTTTTGCGGCTTTGCTTTTGTGCGTTTGATTTTTGGTTAAAGGGTTGAGAAAGATATGGAATGCTTTAATATTCCTACAACGGGCAGAAATTAACCCCTGTGGAGGCTAAAATCTGGATGGAAGGGTGGGCGATGTATGTACAGATGGATGGATGGATGGATGGATGGATGGATGGATGGATGGATGGATGGATGGATGGATGGATGCTACGGCTGAGCATCGATTAAAAGTTTAGTGCAAGTAATTGGATTAAAAACCGCACAAAACAACTGCGAGGCCTGGAACCGCCGGTTTAGAAGCTTAGTCGGACACAACTATCTCAGTGTCGGGAAGGTCATTAAAGCTCTACGCTGCGAGGTTCATCAGAATCGGTGTAAATTGAAATGGGATTTACGCGCTGATGCTCCATTTTGTTTTAGCCTTCGTTTCTGCGCAGTGCGGCCCCAAACCCAACTCTCGAACCGTAAAGTCATATCGAAATTAAATATTAAGCTAAAGCTTTAAGTTAATGTCTGGGACATCCCGTGCACCGAAATGATCGCACCGAGACATCGTGCACCGAAACGTCCGTGTGCTGAAACGTCCGTGCGCTGAAAAGTCCGTGCACCGGAATGTCCGGCCACCGAATGTAAATGTAATCCAATTAAAATATACAATCTTTAACTCCAAAGCATGAATTAAACAAAAAAAAAACATTCAAGAGAAACAATAGCAACAAAGAGTGTAAAGAAAAGTTATAGGAAAAAACATGTAAAAAATTGCAGGGGGTGCTTACAACTCTGAGAATGTGAAGGCGAAATTTCTGTTGATATGCCTTGAACTTCGTACGAACTTTACGAAAGTTCGTACGAAGCCCCCGTCCACTCCTGATTAGCCCCCTGGGCAGCCCCCTCTGACGCTCGTTCCTTTCACTACACATACCAGGATCCTGTTTTTCGTGTCGGTACCTTCACCTGTCGAGGCTGTGTGGAAGCGGTTTACCCTCCTCACAACGTGCGGGTTCAAAACAGAGGTGTGCTGAGATTTATGCATGCTATATGTGGCTGAGACGTCATCAATGCGAAACATCTGTGGATTAAGCTAGCGTAACGGCCAATTAGAAAATAAATATGGGAGAGGCCATGAAAGCAGCCCAACCTGAATTTCGGTAAAACAAACGTTCTTGGTGCGATTAACGGGATTTACTTGAACAAGACTACTTTTTCCTGCCTTGGCTTCGGGACCAATTTTTCCGGGACCATTTTTTCCTACCTTGGATTAGGGACCATTTTTTCCGGGACCATTTCTTCCGGGACCATTTTTTCCAGGACCATTTTTTCCGGGACCATTTTTTCCGGGACCATTTTTTCCTACACCCCGACCAGGGCACCGTGCTTGAGCCGAAGTAACGTCTACAGAAGCAAGAACGTGCGCTTCGCCTTTGAATCGCATCACAAAATGAAGAGCCAAAACACAGACAGCAGCAATGGGAACCCATCCACGATGTCCAAGGCTGTGAGAAGAAGTGTCTTGAATGCAACAGCCACTCCTGCTGACGCCTCGGGGATCTCTGTCTCTCTCTCAAAAAAAATCTTTCGGCCAGTAGCGTCCTCCCGTGGTTCCTACATCGGCAGAAAGAGGGGGACAGCAAAGATGTGTTCTACAATGAAAAAAAAAATTGACGCGGTGACAACGTTCAATGAAGTGTACTGGGTGATAGCTTACTTTTTGCGCCGAGAGCACGCACTGAACCCGTATTGGAATGCAATACTGCTTGGCGCAGTCACCCGTCTACAAGCGAATGTGCGGTGACCTTGGATGCAGCCACGCTCGATGTGCCGCTTAGCCAAGGTCATGTAAGACAGCGCGCACAACAGCTGTCTGCCTACGCACTGCACCCCAAAACCCATTAGTTACGTGTCCATAGCTTCCATTGTTTACCCCGCTATTGTTCCCGGTATAAAACATTGCAGAAAATTTAAATACTGATAACTCTTTTTGTAAGGTTAAAATTCCTGATTAATTTGCATTGGATTTTGACCTCAGCCGACTGCAACGTAAGGCCCATTATATGTTCACAAGTCCAGCGTGGAAAAGTTGCTAATGGGTCATATAGCTACTGTTTTCGTAATGCTGGAGTACGCTTCGTTGCATACACGCTGCAGATCGCAACAATAAATGAGAACCAATAGGCTAGTTAATGAACGATCAAAACGCTCGAACATTAAAGGGGTAACCACATGCAGCGGCGGCGACAACCGATGAGAAAAAAAGTAATGCAATGGGTACAACAAACAGTGTGGGCGAGAGCGACAAACGAAAAAAAGTAATGCATTTCTGCAAATGCCCTTCGTCGTCGTTGGTGCCGCTCGCTTTCGGGCTGCTTTTGGTCGGGAATAAGCGCGCCACGGCAACAGCCCGTCGCCTGTCGCAGCAGCCGCCGCGAGTGGCCTGATTAAAATGTTTCGCTTGTCTGTGTCGCCCACAATACCTATTTGCTCTAACCATTGAGTGAGGTTTCTCGCGCCGCTCATCGCCTTAGACGCGTGTAGTTACCCCTTAACAGTGGGGGGCGTACAACCCGAAAAGTCCTATTTCCGTCCATCCTGCCCTCAATCAAAACGCAAAAAACTTGTTTGGACAGCATTGCAGTCTGCTGATGTACGCACGGCAGTCACTAAAATTATTGCAATTTTAGTGACTGCCGCGCGCTCCAATCACTCAGCCTATTGTACGCAATTCTTTTGAGCAGTGCAGGTAGCCACAGCCCCTGCACGGCAGCCACTCTAACCCTAGCCGCCTAGCTAAGAATGCAGGGTACCGCTGCGACTACACGCGCAATCGCGCTTCTTTCCTGCGAAAACATTCGGCTAGGATACCAGCACTTAACGAATCCAAGGGGTTGAAATGGTACAAGAAGCGACGCTATTTGTACACGGGTAAAAAAGCCGCCCTTAATATCTAAGTAACGGTCAAAATGAGTCACGAAAACGTAGAGTTAGCCACTTCCGCGGTCAGAAGTTAAGAGGCAACTCTGCTTCGTCAAATACTCAAGACAAGAATACGAGGTTAACTAATGGCTTACCTCTACTTCCCGCCAGCATTTCTTCGTCCGGTAGATAAATCCAAGGTCGTCATAGCAGTGAAACATTCCAAGCTTAAGGCGCGAAGCCTGCGAAGGCCGCGAATACAGTCCGGCCAAAAGCGCGCATCGCTACACAGTGCTCATAGATCCGAAATCGGCCTCGGCCGCCACGTTGCTGCCGGCGGTGTGATGTTCGTCCGAAAGAAAAACTAGTTCCACGCGCGCACGCATGAATGAATGAATGTACGGCTTGCTCGCATGTTCATAATATCGCGCTGACGCACAGGCGTGCAGCAGTTAGCCAACATGCGTCGTACTGTTTCGAAGCAAGTATGACGATTAGGGCAGGTCCAACTTTCCATGTTGCATGAAGCGTCTGTGTGAAAGTCTACTTCGTTCGTACCACATTGTTTACAAAACGCAGCCCTGTATTCCCCGCTGGGGGGACATCACGTTATGGAGCGGTCAGTCAGTAAGTCGCCCCCCCCCCCCCCCCCCCCCCCCCCGGTCTTGGCGCGTTCACCGCTTGTGTAGATTGTTTGTAGTGGACGCGCACTTCACGGCTCGCTGAAGGTGCCTTTCTCACGCTTGCTCGGCGGTTCCCGTTACTTGACCCGGCGAATGTATGACGCGTTACGTATCGTGTTCCACGCCTGCGCCGCCGCACCATCGGGGACCGGGGGGTTTCACCAACAAAGGCGCTTGAGTTCCAGCAACCCATCGGTGTGCACGCTTTTATCGTCGCTCGTCAGCCGACGAGACAGTTTTCAACGTAGACGGAGAAAACTGTTTTCACCCTAGGCGCTGTATTTGAGATGTCCTCGCAGTAATATCGCCTGTTCCTCACACGCCGATCTTGCAGACTGGCCCCATGTTGCTGTTAATACCAGTTATGTAGACGGATTTCCTTTATTTAACCTAATAAAAGACATCGTAGGTACATGCCTATCTCGGCTACACAAGTCACGGTAGTTGGGTCGGGTCCGTGTTGCGCTTGCGGCTTGCACTATCAGAAGAGCGCGGACTTCACTTCCTGCAACACCATTTTGCTCAACCGATCTCAGATTTGCAATCCGTTTTTTTAGCTCGACTACGCAAGGGACAAGCGTACGTCTATCAAACTCTTCCAAAGCGGCCGTCTGCAGCGGCCCGTAGATTGGTTCCTTCGGTTTGTCGCCTGCTGCTACTGAACGCTGCGAGCAATCGTTGTGCGAACTCATATTCTTGCACGTTTTGAACGCGCGGCAGAAGTAACCGGGTGCTTTTTACACAGCTGCTCTATATCATATACAGTCGAACACGGATATATCGAACTCCAAGGGGATCGCGAAATAGTTCAATATATAAAAAAATTCGATATAAAAAATATTGGCTCTGAGACCTCACCTATGGCGGACGATCACTTACCGATCGCCGCATTCAAGAATGAAAACTAATTCCGCACTCACGACGCAACAGGACGCTTTATTTCCGTGAAAAAAAAATCGCTGATCTTGGCCTGCTTCTTCGTCCTGGAAATGAAATTAAAGACGCTGGTCTCGATCTTCTCGAGGCTGCACAACTAGAAAATTCCAGCGGTACACTGCGCCTTCGCACACCATTCACAACACGCACGCAAAAGAAGAACAGCGCGCACGTACCACAAGAACTTTGAAGGTAACCATTCCAAGGCTTTCTGAACGGACTCCAAACAAGCGCTCGCGATGGTCATCTCCGAGAGAAACAGTGATCTCCGAAAGGTGCGGGACAACTCGCCAAACAGCAGCAACAGCAGCCAAATGGAAAAGAAGGAGGAGGCCGCCAGCGCCTTCGTTCCCTCTTCCCTTTCCCGAGACGACATCGGGGGAAGACAGACCCAGAGCGAGAGAACTCTTTTTCGGCAAGCCGGGGAACATACGCAGCCGAAAAAAAAACGTACGTGCGCAGTCGGGGCATCCCTACCTGGCACTGTCATATTTTTTGAGCGTTCGGGCTCGTGTGCCCTAGAGAGATTTAGCATGCCGGGCTCCGTCCGCTAACGCTACGGTGGCCGGTAGCGGGGCCCGACTGGGAAAGCGCAAATTCGTTCCGGTAGAAGGGATTAGTTCCGCGAGCCAGTCTTGGCCATGCCCGCGCATTCCTACCCATACTCCTCAAGCTCAACCGGGAGTGCAGCGACCGGCGAAGAGCACCTTCCAACTCGCGCGGCGTTGGATATACCCAATGTCGGGAAAAAAACGGTTCGATATAAACGTACGAATTCCTATACTTTTACACAGGATTTTCAAGGGGATGATTTATGAGTTCGATATAGACAATAATTCGATATACCCGTGTTCGATATATGCGTGTTCGACTGTATTCGTATGGAAATAAACATCGCTGATGAGTTCGTGTGCCTAGATGGTAGGAGTGCACCTCTATGCTTACTCCCGCACTGGACAGGAATGAAATTGCAATTTTACTCTCCATACTGGAGATGGATACGATGCGCAGGTTTACTCTTCACTGGTGCGGGAGCAGAAATGGGGCTGCACTCCGCCGTGCACGAGAAGAGTACGCGGTCAGGTTTGCTCTCCTCCTCATGGGGAGCGAACATTGCATCGAACTCCGCGGCGCTTTCGAGGGGAGTCCGCCAACGCTTACAAGAGTACAATGACTGCTGGACTCTTTAACTACTCCCCCGATTTTTTAGAGTGAACGGTCGCGAAAGAAACCTTCGGGGGTAGAGGTAAAAAGCTTTGCTTTAAAAGTGAATCCCTGGTTTTGCTTGGGGTATCGGCGCTTCCTAGTCAGCACAGCCAAGCGACGTATGGCGTCATCAAGGGGCATGTTTGAAACTATGTCCACGTGCATGTGGCCCTCAATTTATTCGTTCAGAACCGCTTGGAGTCGTAGTGTAGTAGTTCCGCTCCCGCAAAGCAAACATCCTAACCCGGGTTCAAATACCGTTGCCGCTTTTTTTTTTTTCATTTTCAATGGTTTGTCATATTTGAATATTTTTATCACTCATAAAATCCATTTATGACATCTTTATGCATTATAAATAAGATTTGGGGTATTTTAGTTGCCTTTTGGCAAGTTTCAGCGACTGCTTCTTGTGTGTTTTTGCGTGTTTTTCCCTTTTAGGTTGGTTTTGGCTAGTTATCTTGAATATTTTTCTACGCCGTGGCTTTCAAAAATTTCAGATCCGTTTTGGCTGTTATTTATTTCAGTTCGGCTGGTTTTGTATAGTTTAGGTACGTTAATGCAGTGATATAACCCCCATAAGCAAGCTCAGGTTACGGCTGGCTGTAATGACTAGGAAGCGCATATGCGCGTTTTGCATGAGCTCGGCTGCCCAGGGTTGTACGCAAGCAGGAAACTTTGTTAACAGAAGTGTGAATAATGCGAAGGTAAAGAAATCGACGTTCCTCTCAAGCACTATCATGGCAAAGGTCGTGATAACACAGGGCAGGTCCCGCATAGCCTGCTAACAGATGGCTGTGGTGAAACAAGTTCGTCAGCCTACCATCACTGTACAAAACGCTATTAGTGCCCGTACTTTAGAGTGCCTCTCATAAGCAATAGCTTAATACAATGGGTGTGCCTAACGTTACGACAACATGGAGTGAACCTCACAAAGGACGGCCAACCCATCGACGAAAAAATTATGTTATTCTGCTATCATTTGGTTGCTGCCGTTAATACTTGCAGAACAAAATCAGGAACCATAAAGTAAACGTGTCCTTGATTCGGTTCTTTTCTACAGAAGATTAAGGCTCCGTACACATCCTGAAGGGGCCCTAAATAGGGTGTCGAAGGCGATACGTCCTGGATCTTTCAATGTTTCTTCGGGCCTTAAAGCGCCGTGGATGCTAGGAGCTCATAGGTTCGAGAAAAACAACTTAGGGAAACATGTCTGGGCGCTTGCGCTGCCAGGCGTTCGCAACCATTGGCTCCGCTCGGTGGTTCCTCCGGCTTTTTGAATTAGGAGCCGTCGCCTATGCTCTGCCTACTGCTGGCTGCATGGCACTGCTTTTCGCGTCGGCCATGCTAGCGGTGGCGCTAGCGCTTGAACGCCAGTTAAAAAATAGCATGCTCGCTCACAATATTCCCCTGGCGTTTCTTGCATGCTGCGCTGTCGCGGCGAACAGGTCTCTCCGAGACTTGGTCGCCAAAAGAAGACTTAGCCTCGCTGCAGTTATTCGGTCGCCGCTTTATGAACCCGCATCAACGACGATCCCCAGCACAATCTTTCACCGCACAATCATCCCCTTTCATGCATTTGTAAATTGATTTGCAGCAATAGTTTGTATCTTCCAGGTGGCGACGAGTTTTAACTGCTGCGGTGTGTGCAGATTCGTTCACAGACTGTGCACCCTAAAGGCAGATAGTTGCCCCGGACCCGTACCTGCAGACGACGCTGCGTTCTTTTCACCGTTATTGATATCTTGGAAACGACCCGGTATACTAACAAATTTAGCTAAGCTCGTCTGACGGATGGCAACTATCGACCTTCGTCACTACAAAGATACGCCGCGAAAGAGTGCTGCTCTCACGGACGCCACCCGAGGCACCGAATCCCCCTGTGGCTTCCTCCCGAGCCGGAAACGCAGCATTTGATAGAATCCGCCCACGGCGGCGCTGTAGTCTTCAGCGCCACCTGCGTCATAGAAGCTACGTCACAGTAAAAAAAGTGCGTCAATGCTCCCTGTAATGGTGGTAAGACTTCACATGTAAAAAAAGAAAAGAACGCTTATTTATCGATAGCGCGCTTGAAATCGCGACCAAATAGCATTAGGGCCCCTTTCTAAAACCCGGAGCGCTGGCTCAGTGGCTAAGGTGTTGCGCTGCTCAGCCCAGGGAAGCGGGCTCGATTCAGGGCCACGGCGGCCGCTTTTTTGGTGGAAGCGAAAAGCGAAAACACCCGTGTGTGCGAGATTTCGCCGCAGGTTAAACATTCCTATGTGGTAAAACATTGCTTACGACGAGCCTCATCGTCTGTGTGGCGTCGGCGCGTTAAACCTTAAAGGGGCTATTAAAATAAAAGGCAACATTGGTTCATTAAAAAGACCGCTTGGTCCTGATAACAATGACACCAGTTTTACCACAAAATTACCACAAAATCGAGAATACAGTGAACACTAGAAGCAGTGACGATTCCCCATCCACCTGCAGTGAATTTCTGTTTGACATCACAGAATATTGTTTGTGGGATTTCCGGCCGTAAACCCAAAACGCCGCTGTAGTGAACAAGAATATTGCAATAGAAATTTATTGATAGAGTATAATATTTAAAGCGCTGACGCTATGCGTGCGATGAGGCGCGCCATAGTGGATGGCTCCGGATTAATTTTGACCACCTGCAGGGAATCTTAAACATGTGCCAAAATTTCGGAAACACGGGCGTTCTCGCTTTTCGCCTTCATCAGAAGAGCGGCCGCCGCGGCTGGGAATTGACCCCACGTCCCTGTGCTCAGCCAATATTGGAATAGTGGCTAACGCAAGGACATTTTCAGTGTGAGGCACTAAAACCAAACAACCAGAAATCCACTAGGGGAGCTCCTGCAGAATTCCCGAGGTGAAACGTGTACTGTATACAGTCACTGCCTGCCACTTGGGGTTCCTGGGCTGAAATCCTGGCGTATTCCAGGTTTTTATTCTTTTTTTTCTAGACACACATGAACGTGAAGTGAAGTAACTTCGGTGAGTCCGACACAGACTGATTGAATGCTTATGACGATTAATGACCGCACACATTTTTAGCGTAGAACGTCAGTGGTATGTGCTTTCGGAAAAGAGTTCAAGTGGGGCATAGGCAAAGTATGACGACCCTACACTTCCCCAATTCCTCCCTTCGGCTACTTAAAGCCACATACTCCTTAAAGTGAACCGGAACATTTCAAATTTCTTATATTTCTCCGTACATTGCTGACATGTCTCTGTTCTCGTACTGGAAAAAAAGTGTAGACTCACGAACACCAGGTCAGGCACGTTTCGTAGAGTCAACGTTGGCTCAGAGTATACGTGTAGGTAATCAGATCACTGAGCTCTTCCCACGCTACATCGCAGGCACCAGAGATGTCGGTAATCAAGGTCTTCCCGACATTTTTTTGTTCTGTTCCTTCAAGCCCGTTTCCTTCTCATCATGAAACATGATGACTTCTGCCGTAGGGAGGAGGGTGCAGGGTTGCCCTGTTTCCATGAATTGTTGGTTTCATCGGGGATGCATGGAATATAGGCAAGCCCACCTTAACGACTCCGGAGACTTCTTTTTCTCTTGAAAGCAATGCAACAAGCTTTGAGGGCTCCTACCTCTACTCTCACCACAAACTCATCCCTCATCCTACAATACGTTCGTGTTAGCGGAGCAAAGACATATATTGGGTAAAAAAGAGCCAACAAATGAATACCCGTAGAAAACAAAAAGTAATGCTATAAGATGACATGAGTACGCGACCAGTTTTTTTGTGGTTCGAAGTAAGTTCTCGTTCATTTTTGTGCTTGATTTTTGTTTAGTATTTCTTCTCATGTTCGATATCAGCTTTTGTATGAGACACCTTGCTTCCGCCCCATGTTCTCAGAAATGGTTTCGCGATCCCCTTCTGTGCAACCCTTCATGTGCCTCGCGCTTAAAACGCATTTGGAGCCCCTATAAGAGGTGTAAGAACTTCACGCTGTATGGCACGCCTCGCGCTGTAACGACCCGTGGTTCAAGGTGGTTTTGCCGCAAGGCGTATTGATGGCACAGAATCGAGAAATGTATGAAATGCTAGCGTAACACATCTCCGCTGTAAAACAATAGAAATCATCCTGACCTCAAATCTGCTTTACAATGCATTTTACGTACGTTCCATGCATGCTCAAAAAATGTTGTTGATCCCTCTCCCATGGGAACCGCTAAAAAACATAGGTGAAATTTGCATCCACAGGGCCAGTTGAATGTTTATTGTCCATCGATATGAACTTGCACATCACTAGTTATATTTCGTCGGTATCGCACCGTTATACCCATCAACGCTAGACACTGAATTGCACGCACCGGAGCATTGCGTAAATCCTACTGAAACCACAGGTGCTCACAAACCAACCGTGCTAACGAAACCAAACGGGTGTCACCGAATCATTGGGAGAACACACGGTCCGGTGCACGGAGCGAGATAAACAGGAGCGCCGACTTCCCTCTATCCTGCGGGCTCTTAATGTCCACCACTCGCGGAGCACAATGTAGATGGCGCAGCGAATGGTCAAGCGGCCGGCGTTCCCGTTCGCCGACGGGCGCGTTGGCGGAACGCATTCCCTCGGCTTTTGTCGTCTGCTTCGGCGACGGTAGTTTTGGGCACGGAGTGCTTTGAGCCTGCGCTGGCGCCGCTTCGCATTTATTGGGCTCCTCCCTCGCACGGCTTGATTAACTTGTTCGGCAGCACCTTCTGGGTAACCCGAACCCGAAGGAATTGAGTGGCCGTACTGCACGGCAAAGATACGTTAAGGATTGGTTTGCATGGCGGGAAAACAAAATGTAGAGCGCACATATAGACCTATGGCTGCTATACAAACACTACCTTTTGCGCAGTGCTTGACGAGAATGTGGCTCTGTTTTGTAAATTTGTGAACACCAATTCGGGTGTGTTTTAACAGGTTTTACAAAAGGCGAAAGGAGCAACTGGTTCTGATCACTAGCGATTATAAAAGTTGCCTCAGCTTTCTCGCCGTTCTCCAACTTACGTCCAAAACAGAGTGTGCCTAGAACACGGACCAGGAACCCACGCTCATCAGAAAATAACAGAAACGCGATAACATCAACCGCGGCTGCCCGGGACGTAGCAATCTGCTCAAGATCGAGGCCCTGACAGTGCGGTCTTTTCACAAGCCTTCATTTCACGATATTTGAATTCGTCCGGACCCTATATCTCTGTGGTGATGACTCGCTAAAAGAAAAGGTTTGACGAGCCGGTTGTTTTGCTGGTCAGCCGCGTAAAGAAAAAAAAAAAAAAAAACGCCGGGAACCCTCGTAGGTCAAAAATTGCAGCCATACAAATCGCAGCATTTTATTTGGAGTCCACGGCGTTATCGACGAGATAACACGACCGTAGAGCGACAGTGAACATCGGGCGGTAAGTTGCGGTATGAGTTACAATGAAGGTTGGGTTTGATATTCTTGGGTGCCTTATCAAGATGACAGTGTTTTTGCATACTTATTACAATAGGGCAGCGTCCAATTCAGTCATTGGCACAGAAATGTGTGTCTCATTGCCATTTGCCGATGGAGACTCCGGGCGACCCTTGTAAGCGTTGTTCGTGCGCAGAAGCGGCATAAATAATTAAGAAGGCGTCCGGAGAGCGGGCCAACAACAGAGGGTAATTTTTGCGCTGCATCGGTTTGTCGTAAGCAGAATCACGCTAGACTGCATGTTGTGGCGTTTCGTATTACTTATGCCATTCTTTGGCGCTTCTGAAGTCGTCGTCGTTCAGTTGCGTCTTACATCTGCTGCGTTAGTACCATATATTTAGCGGGTCTTCATATTGTCAGAATAAACGCCCCCTGATAGGGAATAAGCGCCACGTATGCGGTGGCGTGTGATTATCTGCGCCGTCTATTCTGCGCACGGGTGTTTAAATTCCGCGCGTGCAGGCATTCCTTCTGCATTCCGTGCAGGCATTCCTGCATGACAGACGTCGTTGCGAAAGAAAAGACGCCTCTGGGGAGAGCGAAGAAGCGAAGAGCCATGTACAGAGGCACAGCGGCGAGAGGGCAAACGAAGGAGGAAGAGAGCAAAGGGAAAGCTGGGCGGCCGGCGGCGCGTGGACATTATCGGCCTGAGCAAAAGATTTTTTCTGGGCCACAGTCGGCGCTCCTCTTTATATCTTGCTCCGTGGTCCGGTGCAGCGAAAGGAGCAGCAGTGAACCTTGCCACAAGCGCGACATTCGCAATTCGGCGTCGATCTTACTCCATGGTCGTGGCCTCCAGGGTTCTCCGCAGGTTACACTGTGCATCCCCCGTACAAGTAGGCGCTGGCATCGAGGCGCCAACTGTCGGCCCTCATTAGCATCATGATACACTACTTCGCTTCGCCTCTTCTAGATGGAACCACCATCTGAAGATAAATATATAAGGCGCGTTAATCCTCCTGTTTACGCATCGGTTCATAGCGCAGTCGGGAGCGCGCTTCGTACCTCACGTAGCGGCGAAAGAGTTCTTGGTTTTAATGCCGGCGCATCTGCCGCAATCGAATTTTTTGTGGTGGTGTCATTTGCGTGACGGATATGACGTCAGTCAGATCATGGTGGACACCGGCGTAAAACACTTTCGTGTTAACAAAAAACCACATCGTTATACGCCGGAATATGTACCCTTGAACGCCGATGGGAAAGTGGATAGTTTATCCACTATTGGCGGTGAGCGCGACCACGGGCGGCGCTGCGAAGCGCGACTCCGTGAGAACGGCTTAGGGATTTTAGCATTTCTCCTCCGCTTCAATCGCGCTTGCTCTCTTAGCTGTTTCTTTGCGCTCGTTTGACATTTCATGCTTGTCCGCACCAGATTTTGTGTATGTGCCACTTTTTATCGCAATAAAAGACTCAAAAGCGCATACAATTGTTCAGGGCGTGACTTAAAGTATAGTTTTGGTACCGCTACGGAAGTAACATTCCCGGCATCGCCAATTGCTGGCGTAGCCGGTCCTATGCGGAGCGCGAAGAGTCGGAGCTAGGCATCAGCTTCTGGATTCAGCGATCTTTCGAACAAGGGAAACAGTCTAATAGCCGACAACAACGAAAGTGCAAGACCGTTTGTAAGGCAACCGTTTGTAAGGTAAAACAGTCTTTGCAACCTTGCCGAACTCTCGAAAGTATTGTATTACATCACTTTACGTAGTCATGACATGAAAGTATGCCGACATGCCCTATGGGGCGCAAAAGTGTAGTTTGATTTCCAAATAACCTTATGTGTGTATAGGCGCGTGCTGGTATTAACCAGTGTTGGGGTTAGTAGCAAAACGAGTAATATGTACGGTAAAAATACAGTAGCGCTATGGCTGCTCGGACTTAAAGGGATATTTCTGTACATGTCTTACAGCTATATCTTCCCAATATCAAATTATGTGTTATTGTAAAACTGCACTCAAGAGGAGGAGGAGCGGCAGGAGCAAAAAACTTTATTTAGCAGTGAAATCGCGCTGGTTCATCGAACGTCATCCCGAGTAGGCCAGGATTTGTTCTTTACGCCTGAAGGGATTGAAAACAATAAAGAGCTGCTTGGACATATTCATCTGTTTCCATTCTTGTTATACTGAAAACCGGCACGTATATTTTTTCTAGCGTTCGTTAGCGAGTATATCAAGCCTTCAACACCGCACCAGGTTACGATAGAAATTCGGGTCACAAAAGCCGCCATCGAGTATCGAGTACTGTGAACAACGCTGTCTGCGCCATTTCGCGAGGTGTAGCACAAATATCTCCATAGCATTTGCATCTGAATAAACAACACACACTGGGGATATACACTTTCTAGCACGTAGCCATAACGAAAGCGCCAATTTGTGGAGAGAGTACTGTATGCCTTGCAGCCTGAATAAAATATCCACGCGAACTTTGTATGCCTCCCAAATATCCCCAAACCTCCTAATAAGGCGTTTGTGACGCCGCAGAAAAATTAATGCATTCGGCACAGAAAACCATTCATCCGATACAAGTCAACTACAATGAAAGAAATGGAACACAGCCGTTTTATTTCCTGCTGTGCGACGCCCGTGTAGGGGCCCGCTGCTTGGTGCGTAGCATTAGACTGCTGAGTCATTATAAGAGTACCTCAAAAATACTGTAAAGAAGCCTCCGCATTTCGAATACTTATCGAGGAGCTCTGAGCAGCGAACCTTGCAAACAAGCTAGAAAGGACGAGTTGCACACAATCATCTGAACGATGCTTTGAAGAACTTTGGTCTCTCGCTCCCCATGTGCTGCAAAATTGTGCGGGATACAGCTTAAAATTATTTAGAGGTGTCAGAGGCTGGGAAAACACCTGAATTACTGGAAATACGCTTTTTAATGCACTAGAGCATCAAAGTGGGTGGTTTCTAGCCCAGACACTGCTGCCCCTCACAAGCGCAGCGGCGCGAGTCCCTAAGCCGACGTCAGAGCCAGGGGACACCACTCAAACATCTCACCGCCAATAGGAGCGTACGGCTCACGCTTCGCCGCGCATATGCAGCTCCGTTTCCTCCTCTGGCGGGATTTGCTCACATTTCATCGGCGCACACGGGGATTCCGGAGATTCGCTTGTCGTACGCAATTTGCTGCTTCGCCGTGATGGAAACTAGCGCGCCTAAGGCAAAACGACAGGGCACTAGATATTGTTGTGTAGTTGGGTGCCACAACAGCGTTTTAAACACGAAGGGGAAAGAGCCCCTCCTGAAGTTCTATGCGTTTCCCGGCAAGTGGTTCGAGACAGACCACCGATAAGCCTGGGTTACGGCTGTGCGGCGGACAAGATGAGTGACCGTTTTTTGCTTTCCCCCTATGATTCAGTAGCTCAACTGCGCTCAATTAACTTGTTTTCTACTAGTTGTGATGGCTTCCCGTGGCTGACAAAAAAAGGCACACGAATATACAGCAGGCACTTCGTAAACAAAGCCAAGAGCGAGAGCCAGGCCTACCCAGCCTACCCGCCTACTTTCCGATGTTTACAAAAGGCGGCGGGTAAGCGGTGAGAGACACGAGAGGTAAGATGAAGCGGAGAACCGACCATACGTCGCACTGACTTAAACGGGCCCTAATTGTACCGCAGGTGGGCGAAGCGTAGTCTATCCGCTGCGCGAAATTTGACCTCGCCACATCCGCCCCAGGAATCTTAACCCGTGGACGTGCTGTCGAACACATCGGAGAACGACGGCTGGCCAGACACGAATGCTGCACTAAAAGCCTTCGAGCAGGATTGCTGCTCTTGATTGAGATGGAACTCCACGCTCGCGGCCGTGAGGGTCCGCGGCGGCTGTGAGTGTCGACTGCCGCGATCTTCGACCGCGATTGTGGAGCGTCGACGCCGTGACCGCGAGGATTCCAGCCACTGTGGCCGCTTTTCTGATGCATGGGAAAGCAAAAACGCTCGTGTGTTCGAGATTTCGGCGCACCTTAGACATCCTCAGGAGATAAAAATTAATCGGGAATCGTCATTTGTGTTAATCGTCATTTGTGTAGCGTGGGCGCGCTAAACCTCACAATAAATAAATCACGAAATCGTGGTAAAAAGGGAAGTCGAGCGAATGCATTCCTAATCAAAATACCTGGGAACAGCTAGTCCACGATGCTGTTGTTTACGTTCCGCTTCGGTTTTTGCTATTGTTTTCCCCACTGCTGGGGTCTGCTTGTGCAGGTCTCTTCAGTTGCCTCATTCCCGTAGGCGCACACAGCCGCGGCAATCGTACAGCGGCCGGTAATTCCCGCCTTGCAAGAGCACGTCCCGGAGGCTACGGACCGTGTATGACCGCAGATCTGCATGCGAAAAGTCAGTTTGGTATCCCCATCTGTGTGTACACACCCACTGAGCGCCAAGACATTCGACAAGGGCTAGCGAAACCAGCACCGGCAGCATGCAGCCCGGTACGCGTATGCCGCTATAGGGCGATTATCCGCCGCGCGCGGCGCTACTAGTATCACTCCGGCGCGCCACCTGGCCCATCCGTACGCCCCTATACTACGCCCACTCAGGTATTTACCAGCAGCACCCCTAGTGGATTTCCGGATTTCTGGCTTCAAATTGCGGGGCCGCTTTTGCCACTATTACGATATTGTAGTTCACTGTATCACTGCCAAGAAACGGGATTGAGCAATGAGAGTACGACCTTTGTTTCCGTTTGATTCGTATCTATCAAATGGAAACCTGCGGTTTGCACACTGATAGTTATGTGTTTGTGCTCAGTCTGCCCATATTACATCCCTGTAGCGCGAAATTGGGCTTATTCAATGCTTCGTTTTTTTGTTAATACACTGTCGTTCGCGGTTACTATGGAGCTGGGTGTGGCACCAAAGGCTAGTTGTTTCAAACTGAACTAAATTGCATACTGTCTTTGTGGCCAATTTATTAAATGTTTTCACAACTTCCGTTTAATCGCCTAAATTACGATTGCGCATGCTACATAGAAATCGCATCTTGTACGAACGTACCACGCAACACAGGCTAGGTCGTTTTACGGTGATCCGCCGAAGAATATTTAGGTTGCGACTCAGGTTCTACATACTATAAAATAAGCATAAAGAAAGACAGCCTATTCGCTGAGACGTAAAAGCTCGAAGCTCGAAGCTCGCATTTTTAGGTAGCCGAAAATGTGAAACTTCTGAGCAAGCATATCATGTTAACAGTGGAGCTGTTGCATATCGACCCTTTTCGTCTGTCTGCTGATGGTCGTGCGTTATGCAGGAGTGGGAGTAAGCTCCCGGATCAGCCGGCGGCCTCTGTGGGTGGGTGTGGGAACCGCCTGAACGGCCGCTTCGAGAGCGACGGATGGAGGCCGCGGGGGTCTTCCAGCAACGGGTTTCTCTCTCTCCAGCTTCGGGAGGGAGGGCGGAGGAAGCCTCCCGCTGCTGACGTTTAGCCACCGATTCTTTTGCGCGAAACGTAGAATTTCCGCGGCGAGAGCATTTCCGTTCTCAGGTGAACGCCCGTTGATGTTCAAGACCCCACAAGAGAACCACAGCAAGGCTGTTACAGCAGATTTCACGCTTGGTGAAAATGGATTGCGTATTGTTCGCATAAAGTTTGTAGCGGTCTGTTCTCGAGTATAACGTGGCGCCTATGTTCCCTCCTGTTCAGGTGTGAAAGGCATTTCCGCAATAATATATTAACACTACACGTGCCGTCCGCAATAACACTACACGCATTAACACTACAATTCCGCAATAACACTACACGTGCCGTCATGCATTTTGCCCAAAAAATAAGCATATCGTGCATTGGTTCCGGGTAATAGGCCTACACGCCGTTCAGAATGTGATGAACACTTATGTTCACAGTGACGCGGCTACTTTGAGTTCAGCGAAGACGCCCCACAAAAACTCGCTTCACGCTTGACAAAAATGCGGGGCTTTTTAGGCGCACGAAAAGCAGCCGCGTCTTTATTTTAGCAACCGGTATTGAAACGTCAGTACGTTCCTGGAAAAAAAGCGTCCATAACAACTGGTTCGCCATGTGACGCCGCCAAATGTGCACGTCATTTACATGACCATGTTTATCGAATCATAGCTTACGTGTTAGGAAACAATTAGTACGAACCCTAATAAAAATACGGCAGGTAGAGAAAAGCAAATTGCGAATACTGGTACTTCAGCGGTAGTGCAACGCCATTTATGAAAGTGAGCGATAAACACGGTAACAAAACGGGTCTCTGTTAGACGGCAGCAGCACTCGTCAGCAGGCTATCTTTATTTTTAAGGCCCTGCGCTTGCTACGTCATTATCGACGCCAGGAAAACACATGATTTAGCGGGAGATTTGAAATTTTGGATTAAAATGTTTAATTTATCATACAGTAAACCAACGTTTTATGCTGAACAGGCGCTGAGGGCCTTCTGAAACACTAAATCTTTTGAATAAACTATCGTATTTCGTCTGCATGGCCCCTTCTACGCTGCTGTTTTTTATCTTCATTGATTGATTTTAGGGGTTAGTGCGCCGACGCAACGCAGGAGGGCTCCGGATTAATTTTGACCACCTGGGGATCTTTAACGTGCGCCAACATATCGTAAACACGGGCGTTTTTGCTTTTCGCCTCCATCAGAAAAGCGGCCGCCGCGACCGGGAATCAAACCCGCGACCTCTGTTTCTTATCTTGCTCTCCGAATTCGCACTGCTTTGCCATCTTCATTACTGTGTGAGCCTTGCTTCGCAAAAGAAACGCCAGCTTGAATATAACTTGAGCACGACGCCATTGTAGACCTTCGCGGTTCCCTTCGTCGCTAAATGTTTTCACACTGTTTTTCCGAAAATCTATCTTTGCGTAGCCTAACCATAGCACTCTTCACAAAAGAATAAACTGGTTTGCTTTGGGGTATTATATATCAAAGTAAAACCCGCTCCATTCAGTGTAGAATCTGCTGCAATAGCGGAAGTGTTTTGGCTCCAACATCAACGGGCGCTCACCCTAGAAAGGCAGCGCCGAGGCCCCGCAAATTCTACGGTTAGCACCATGGAAACGGAAGCTGACCGTCACCGGAGGAAAGTCCTTCCTGTCTCCATTCCCTGTAGCGTGAGGCACAGGAAACTGCCCCTACAAGACAACTGCGAGCAATATATACTAGGTGGGTATAAGAACAGGTTACTGCTAGGCAGCCCGCGGGTCTCGCAACCTGTTCCTACCCCTGCTTTTTAACCACCTTCACAAGACTTACGACAAGGCTCGACCTACACCTCCAGTTTTAGGAGGCGTAATACTCTACCATCACGTGGCAGCTTATGTAAGAGCAATCTTCACCGAGGAACGGCGGGGGGATGGGCTGCGTGCTTTATATTACCGCCGAAGATAGGGCCATCAATCTGCAAAAGCTTCCGTCGAAAGAGCAGCTTCCAAAACAGTACTCATTACCGCGAAACGCTTGCGTGATACGCCAAGGCTACACAAAATCATGAGTTTTGCTGTCTTGGTTAAAAGGAGCGTCGAGATGGCATTATCGTGAATTATGTACTTTTGATGCTTGTTGTGGGCTTGTATCTTATTCAAACAAGTTTTGTGCCTTATGCTGTATGTGTGATGGCACAGAATGTGCGCAGCATTTAGTTCATTCTGCTGGAGTTTCGTTCACAATAGGCTTCGTAGATAGCGACCTGCCCAACCTCGTCGATTCCGCGTGCCGGATTTGTTATAGCTTGTTTGCATTATTTGAGTTCTTTCCGACACCCCTTCGCCGGCTGGCGCTGCAGCAATTAATCCCCATTTCTCCCCTGTATACTCGTTTGCTCGGCCTGCTATCGTCTTATATTGTGTGCTAAACAGCGAGAGAGAAACAACTTTATTGAATCGATCCGGCAGTTCAGGGGGAGGGGGTGTGAGAGGGGAGACTCTTGCGTGCCTGCTTGCCCCACGGAGGCGGCGGCCGTGCTGCGAGCCCGAAGGCGAGCACCGGTCGTCTCACGCTCCTAGGGGAACGTGGCACGTGCTGGACCTTGTCTCTGTGGGTAGTCTTGCTGCTTCTTCGTTGTGGTGTTCCATATCTTCGTCCTAGCCCCGCGTTCACCCTATCCGTTGTCTCGCAAGCGAGACGACGTCCCGGGTTTCTGCCGGTCCAGGAGCTCGAGGACGTGCTGGACGACGGTCCGTTGATTACCGAGTTCTGTGCTGATGAGCTTGCTGCAGATCTCGTCTGGCAACTCGTTGTTTTGGGTGTTGGGTGCAGGGGGCGAGCATTCCCAGAGTATGTGGCTCTGGATGGCTCGCGCCTTCTTGCACCGTTGGCACGTGTCTGTGTGATCTATCTCCGGACAGACGTGTTTCGCCCATACCGGAGTCCATATCGCTCTTGCCTGTAGTTATCGTAGGGTGGTCGCTTCTTTGCGTGTTAGGTCCCGATGAGGCGGTGGGTATCTGGTACGGTTCGCTCTGTACCATTGCAGAACTTCCCCGTACGTTGTGATGGCGTACTCTTCGCTGTTCTCGTTCTCGGCAGCGGCTTCTGTCGGGTTTGCCTCGCGTATTGCGGGGAGCGATGACGGAGCCCGCGTCTTGTTAGCGCGTGCGCCTCCCTGTCTGCTTCCTCGTTGCGATTCGGGCCAGCCGACTCGTTCAGCTCGCCAGCATGCGCCGGGAACCACTTGATGGTGATGTTGGTTGCCAGAGTTCTATTCTGTGTGATTGGGGCTAGTGCTCTTGCCGTAGTGGGGTACACGTTATTCTGCGAAAAGTTGGAGACCGCCGTTTTCGAGTCGCTTATTATCGTGCGACAATCCGGTGCGCGCAGCGCCAGCACGATGGCGAAGATGTTTCTAAAGTCGTTATTTTTTGTGTCCGCAGTTGAAAAAGCAAGATAATGCCGAGCGGGCCTAGTTAAGAACTAAAAACTAAGAACATGCCGATCCCTCGTGTGTGCGCATTACCCCGCCCCCCCCGCTCGTGCCCGGAGTACGTTTGTAATCCAAGCATACCCAGATAGAAAGATTAGCGAAGACTGGCCAAAAAAAAAAAAAAACTCCAGCGTTTGCCGTAATCCTGGCAACGCTTCCTGGGAACGAGAAAGACACGTCATAGCGTATGCCCCTACAAGGTGATGTCCAATGAAGATCCCTAACGAAAATGAAAGAAGCTCACACTTATAGCAGCAATGTGGAGCAAAGGTCCTGGCGGCGGCGAAAAACCGAGTCGGCTGCAACCGTGAAGGTTGTGTACAGGTTCGCAATCTCCAAGTCTTACGCATTCGTGCGAGCTTCCTTCATTTTTTTCTCGTCCCGTTGGGGTCATTTTTTGCCTGTTCACACTGTGAAGTGCACACCTTCTGTGGTCCCGACGGTGTGTTCAAACAGGCATTTCTTAACGCGAAATTGTTTATTGCCCCGGCTGGCGAAAGCACGCACTGGGCCGGCGTCTACCGGACCACCACCCATCCGGATATCGTCCTCAAAAAAAGTGTCCACAGAAGCTAACCCTTTGCTAACGTGTTCCATGGCGTTCTACACGTCTCACTGCGCGCGTACATCCGAAAGAATAAAACCCCCAAAATATTCAGCGCGTTTTTGTTCTATAGCATGGATAAAAAAATGAACAGGAAGAAGCACTTTACGCGCAATGATTCATATAGTGCATCAAAAAGGAAAAGAAAAAAAACAAGACGAAACACTCGACGCGCGGTCCCTTTCCATTGTCTTACGACGCATAGCACGGGTACACAAAAATAATGAGCGTGTGTCAGAAATTTCCCGCACAGTCTTCGTTTGCCTTCAGCTTATGTGGAGGCAGTGTATCCGCCGCATGAATAGTAATCATTGAAAAAGTAGCCGGAATTAGTCTGCTGCCAAGGTTGGTGTTTTATAGTCGACTTAGTCAGCAGGCCCGGCGTCAAACCCAGCCAAGAGAAGCGCTTTCGCGAAGGAATTGTTCAAAGACCCTGAAAACTTTTTGCATCATTCTTTCAGAGAACATATTGTGCGCGATCATGTTTGTGGCGTACAGCTCAGCACGCCCGGCAAACGCAAGGTAACGCCAATTTTTTTTATGTGTTCAAGTTGCTTTTGTATGGGGCCGGAGCTCGAGCGATATCCGGAAGATAACTGTGCACCTCACCTCAAGCATTGGACCGGGGATGGCTTTCATACCCAAATTTGCCATCTGTTGCGCTTGTAAGCCACCTTGACGGAGCCCCTACAAGCGTGTCGCTCCTGTTATGGCGAAAACACTGCAGCCGCTTTAAAGGTTGCCGTCGATTAGTGCTCCCTTCACTGGAAAAAAACAGTTCGCAAAAGAATGACGGCGCTTCAACGCAGAGAATGGCCTTCTTGGGGTGTTTATACGAATTTGAGCCTTCTCTGTGAACTTTTGCACGTGCATCAGCGACCTTTAGGTCAAAAGAAAGCTCCAACGGCCTAAAGCGAAAGGCGACAAAGTTTCCGCATGTTTATAGGAACGAAAAGTCTCGCAACAACGAATACTAGTCAGCAGGCGGATATGATAGCACTGTGGTTTAGTGGTTCCCCTGTGTACGTTGGCGTTTGCTTTAATACGAAAAAGTTCAGGACTTAATCGCGAATTCTCGTTGCTGGCCGGTATTATAAATATGGATCGGTATAATCGACATTGATTGGTACGACCGCTAGTTTTTTTACGAGTAGCCGCATGCCCCACTGCCAGCGAAGCGAAGCTGGCGAGTTTGTGGATTAAACTTTGCCCAGCTGAAAGAGGGTGTCTATTGTCGCCGGCTGCGATGGGTAGGTCGCTGTCTATAAACCCGCTAGTGCTGTCGTCATGAACATGCACGACTAAAAACACCAGAAAAATGCTGAGAAACTACGTAAGCATATATTCGGTGTAAAACTACAAAATAATAACCTCACCAAAGTATCGCACGGTTGAGTGCAGGATGGAGCACGAATCTTACGTTTTTAGCCAAACGACTTAGTAAAAAGATGAGTGGAATGAATGCGTCTACAAGGGGATATTTGTGCGGGGTGGATTCCGCTCCCGCATTCGCACAGTCGGGTGTTTGTATACGTCTGCGGCATGCTTGTAGCATCTCCGGATGCTACAAGCATGCGAAAGGATCGAACGCGAAAGGATCGAACGTGAACATTTCGAACTGCCCTGTTACGGTAATTCGTTTCTTGCATTCGCGTGTCTGTGGTCGTGCAATCACGGCACAAAGGGCTTGCGGATGGTTCGCGGCAGTATACAAAGCGCTTCATTCGCAAATGCAGTCATTCGAGCTCTGCGCTGGCGTCCTTGCATTCCCCTTTCTTACGATGGTTGTGAATCATTACGGCGTTCAGTCTGCACACGCTTTTACTACCGACATACATCCTACCTTAATTCCTCGCTGTTTATGGTGCTACGCCGTTTTTGTAGAAATGTTTCTTTCAGCTTCATGTATTTATAGTCTGCTGTGAATAGATATAAAAAAATATACACATGCTGTTGTGAGTGTGTGCCCGTACAGCAACGTAAAAATTCCCTGCTTCCCCGACTTCGCAGCCGCATAAACTAATCTGCACTGGCACCCGTACGTTCGTGTGCGAACCGAGTTGAAAACGTAAGCTTGTAATTCTGGGAGTACACTGTAAAAAAAATTCTCAGGTTTACGGAACAACTCGGAGGTAATGCACTGCCGACCACTTTCCGTTATTTCGAAAGTGGGCAGTCTGTAACGCGGACTCTTTTACCCTATTACGGAACTTCCGTGCAAGCTAAAATGTACTGTGTCCGTTTTCTGCTAAAAAAAATTCTCTAACCTGAAATTTTACGGAAAGCACCCGTTCTGTCCAAAAAACGATTCCGTTACTCAAATGTAAGGTGTCCGTTCTCGGGTAAGGATCCTGTAACTGGCATGTATAAATCGTGTTTGTGCGACGGCTTGAGTGACCAGGTGTCGAAAACATACGGGCGTTCCATACGAGCCCAGCATATTTGATCATGCACATTCATCATATGTATACGCACGTAGGCCAACCCTGTAGCTCTTCTGCAAAATTTTTTGACACGTGTTGGGTTGAACACAAATACATACAATTTATTTTTTGGGAACTAAACCCTCTGTCTTGTTCCGTGGCATCACCACAAAAGAGAAACGAGAAAAAACGCAAGAGCAATTAGCCACTCCATACAAATTTAAATTTGAAACCAAATTTATTTGTTACAACTTTCTCTCCTCCATAAATAAAATTTTTAAAAAAGGCAGTGGCGGAAAAAGCTGCGGTGTAGTAGACAGCTCGACAAAGCCGCATCCCCCTTCCCTACAGCAGTGTCGTGAGAAAGCGAACACAGTTAAAACAACGACAACCAAAAAAACAATAAAGAGCATTCAGTAATAGATTTCTTTGCATCACATGTGATTCCCATTATCTTCAACAGCTGCACACAACTAAGGAAACAAGAAAGCAAGAAAAACAGAAAAAAGGCTAACCCCACATTTTGCTACACACGGCACGTAGTTGATGCTTTGGACACATCAAAATCAGCACACTCAAGCATATTTAAATGAGAAGCCAGAGTATTCAGTAACCCCTCTTTCCCATTATTCAAACGAGCCGTACAGGCCGCCCAAGGTTCTTTATTCCTTAAAAGGTACTTTTTTGTCAAAACTGAGCCAAACTAGCATATGATTTGTATTAGTGTTTCTACTTTAAATCGGGCATGAAGCTAGAATGCAAGTTCTAGTCCATTTGAATGCCTCGTTAGAATAACACTGACGTTTAACGCAAACTTTACTTACATAAGCTATATAAGTAGGAAAAAAGAGAATGGTTATGCGAGCCGCTAGCTCATTTCCCGCACTAGAACCTATAACGTGGGTAACTGTGCTGGCTGAGGCCGCGAAAAGCAAACACAAGTTAGGCCAGGATTATAAACTTGCACAATGAGCTTATTACACTTAAATAAATGCTTAATATTTTTAAAGCAGTAAGAATGGTGGGGCTCAACAACGGAAGCTATGAAAGTACGCTGTCCACACTCGCTCCGTTTTTGAGTGGATTTGAACCTGGTTTATTTTTGTTGCGGTTGACAGAATCGTTTCGTGAAACATAGGCTATGGTCGATAAACAGGGTCACATAAGACATTGTCGGTTATGCCAGTTGGTCAGTGTCATGTGAGACAACCCTAAAGCGCCGGACTGCGCTCTGCAGCTGTAACAAGCACAATGCGCACGCTACGCACTGGTGCTTCTAGTACACGTAAAAATAAATGCACCAGTCTGTACTGCATGTACACTCGCCCAAATTTTTACCAACATCGCGGGGGCGTCGACCGTTCGGTCGATCAGGGCCGCGGAATGGAGTGATACGGCGAACTTGGCGAGAGCAGCTGCATGCGCACTAAGCAAAGGCCGCTGCTGCCGTCATCGGCTAGGCGGTTCCAAGAGCAGAGGACAACGCCCGATTTTTTTTTATTCGCTTATTACACTGCCTGCCATACTCGAAATTTCTCTTCGAGACTGGCCAGGCACGCTGCGCCACCTGGAAACAGTTATCAGCGTTGCCGAACACAAGGTTCTGCCAGCGCAAGGTTCGTTCGGCAACGCTGATTTGTGTTTTCTGTTGGCGCCGCGAAACTGGTCTTGACGAAAGATTTGGAGTATGAATAGCCAGTGTGATCAGCGAATAAAAAAAAATCGGGGGCGGTCCACTGCTCTTGGAACAGCCTAGCAGACGACGGCAGCAGCGGTCTTTGCTTAATATGGCTACTATCACCGAGTTTGCCGTATCCCTCCATCACGCAGCGCTGATCTACCAAACGGTCGCAGCTCCCGTGATATTGGTAAAAAAATGGGCGGGTGTACTACGCTGGTTATAACTGCACAACGAAGTGACATTTTCTTAGGTGACCCTGTTTGCTCCTCCTACCCATGGTTCACGAAACAATTACTGTTAGCTGTAGCAAAAATAAACCAGGTGCAAATCTGGTCAAAAACGGAGCGAGTGTGGACAATGGTCTTGAGTGGTATTGTGGTGCAACCTACGAGAACTGGCAGTAAACAAGGCTTTCTACAGTACTCGGCAGACTTAGTCAGCCTACTAATGTTCGCTTAAAGACTTGCCCTGGATACATAATCTCAGACGTCACGAAACACACGATTCAGCAAGAGAATCAAACTTTGAACTTAAAGGCGCCGTGAAGAGAAACTGCATTTGTATTTGCTTAATGTTGTCTGCTTGTACGACCCATTAAAAACACATTCCAAATATTTTCACAATTCATACCTTCTGGAATTTACGAGACACCTTTGGAATTCTCGTTTTGAGGCGCATTGCAAGCGACCATGCGTGCATCGTCGGTCGGCAGCGCAACGAGCCGTGACATTCCAGTAAGATGTTAAACAATCTTTGCCAATATTGTTCTGTACAAGTGCAAACGCAATATTTTAAAAATATAACATCCTGTATTCGTTGCCAAGAAGTTCTCTATCGACATGACCGGTGTCGCGACAGCTTCAGTTGTCTGGCAACCATTGTAGAGTAACTCAGATCTACTGACTCTTTCAACGATTTGTAGACAGTATTCCTGCTAAAATTCATGTTTTGCGGAATTCTCTCTAGAAGCATACCTTTTTGTGTCAAATGGCACAAAACCGTTCAAGCAAAACAAAGTACCCCATGTGCGATTTTAACTTGCGGGGCCGCCGGGCCAGCCCAACGTTACAGCCAGCCTGCATTGATGTCAGACACTTTAGTTATTACTGCATTACCGATGCGAAAAGCGCGCAAGGCAGAAAATTGGCATAAATCGGCTTCGCGTTTGTAACCGACCACTCTGGTGGGTTTTCATGAATTCATACCAACCCAGAGCTTCAACCGCCAACTTACTGTTGAACCTTTCTGCAGTAAACCAAGGGGGACCATATCCAGTCAACGAAACAATGTTAACAGCATTTTGTATTGGAGGAAACCAGAAAGCAATCGAACTTCGTGATGGTGGACCTCGGCGACTCGGCACGACCAAGCGTTCAGCATCTCGGATTTTCACTAGTTATTTTTCTGATTGACAAGTAAATGACGGCTTAGCTTAAGTTCAGACTACTCGAAGGTCCTTCGATCAATGTGTTTATGTAGAAAATACTTATTTTAAGCTTTTGGTCCATTATCTTGTCAGGTCAGAGGTTTCATGTTCAAGCAACTCACATTACAGACTTCATGAGACGGACATGGGTAGTTTTCACTGGTGTGAAACAGCATAAACAGTTTACGAATACCCAGTTTACTTTAAACGTGGTTACTTCTGCCCGCGCCACTGGCTCGCGTCGTTGACTAAAAGTTCTACCATGTTCATCAGTCGTACCAGAGATTAGACATCTCCCGTTCAGTTGTAGGGTGAGTTTCATCATGGCGCCGATGTTTCCGCATTACCTGACCCTTTGCAAGCCCGCTCTATGCCGACTTATTGTGCAGACGAGGGGGAACAGTGATTGGCTCCTTGCAAGGCGTCACTTCACGACTTGAGGAGTAAAGCCTCGTTAAACCACAACTGCATTTTCCCCCTATTTGCAAATATCGGGCAATGAAACGGGTATGCATTGTTGATCACGGTTCCACAAGTATAGGCACCAACACCACACAATTTTTTTCTAAATCTCTTCCTGAACCCTTTAAATTGTTTATATTCTCACTGAATAAAGCTTTGCTGACTGTCAGACAATCACTTGGGCACTATGAAACACCAATCCTAAGAACAAAACAAACATACTTTCTCTTCATGGCCCCTATAAAATGAAAATCTGTAATAAATAAACTTATTTGAGGGAGGAATACTATGAAGAACTCCAAATAAGTTGACAATAATTTAAATTGGAATACCAAACAGAATTATTCCGTAGCATTTTCACCGCCTTGAGGCAATACGTATTCTAACAAATACTGTAAGCGAGACTTTTTCTCGGTGCACCGAAATATAAAAAGCTGCAGGTCTTGAACTGCTTTATAGTTGATTTACTTAAAAAAGCAAACACCAGAAAATACTGCAGGCAGAGGTTGCATAATCAACTGCTGCTTGGTAAATAACCATCCAAAGGCAGATTTGAAAGCCAATTTAATACTGCAAAATAAAAGTATTCCATGCCACCTTCTTTAAGATGCAGAAATTTTGAGATATGCCTTTCAGCGTATCCTATTTTCCAACTACTTGGGTGATCCTGTCTTATAAGCATACTGTGCCTACGATAGTGCAGCATATACCATCATGCCCAATACGTCAACTATGAGCTTGTTTTTAACAAACGCATTCTATTTGGCTTCTCTACTTGGTGTAACCAGTTGTTGGCCGTGGGCCTGGCTGCACAGCTATAGTGAAAACGTTCTTGGGGCTTCCTAATTCGTGTTTAACAAATATTCGGTCTCGATAGAACACACCCTAAATACAGCACCCATGGTCAGGGTGTGCATGGTACTGGAAGTGAGGTGCTGCGATTCTATTTGGCCCGACCTCTCAAGCGGTGCTTTACCTTGATGCTCTGTAAATTGTGCTACCTGTACTTGGTTCTAAAATCAAAGGCTCCTCAACTTGCAACGTCAACAAGGGCCACAAAATTGTGTCACACTTGTTTTTTAAGCCTACCATGTGCACAAGGAAGCTTGTAAGCTTACTACGGCAACATTAATAAGGCTAGACAGCTGAGTGCGAAGAGAATAAAATGCATTGAAATAAGCAGATAAGACAGCTAGCCCTCGTGTACAGCTGCTGAGGTGGTTGAATTTTCCCAATGTCCATAAAGTGGACTGTGCACAGTCGGAGTAAGCACCCAACACCGCATTTATTGCGCGGTATAACCATCAAGCATGACGAGTATGACTAGGATGCGAAATTTAGTTTAACGCAATAATGAGAACTGGTAAAAGTTTAGTCATACAAGCAAGATCGTATGTTTAGGTAATATGCTTCCCGGTTTTGATAAATTCACTGCTTGAGCCTGTTGGTTCATTGCTGCAGAATGCTATAACACCAAACACAACAAAAAATAAAGACGATTACTGGCTAGGTAAAGAACAGGGGTGATTTCCCTTTTTGCAACCCCTATGTCAAGCGCTTTTTCCCGATTAACAATTTTGTTTATGGTTATTCGAAGTTGATGTATCTTGGGTATCGATAATTTGGCCAGATGCTTACCAAAATAGAGGTGCAAATCGCCATTTCTCCAACATTTGATTGTGCTTTGGTTGTTTTTTGACCACAGCTTCTGAAATGCAGAGCTTTGCGAACACCAACAAGGCAGACAGGGCCTTTTCAAAGTCTGAAAGTGCTGATGGCATCACGTCTTTCTACAAAACCGATTGCAGACCTCTAATTTAGGCCCAGATAAACACATGCGTTTCCTGCCATCATAAAATTGTCTTATAGTGCCATCAAGGATTACGGATTATTATGAGAAACTGACGTATGTCAAAGGGCAACAATAAATTGGACCCAGAATGCTTGCCTTCTGTAAGCACGTGTGCAAACCTTCAAGAATTATACACTGGAAATTCATTTAAATTGTAATATTTAGCCTGAAAAATAGCTTATATGCTTTGAAAAAGTACAAATTTAAGAATGGCTTCCAAGAGAAGCATCATATAAAAGTAAAATATTTGCTGTCAGCTAGATTCTCTGGCCCGCAGCCTTCACACCAACATCATCATCTTCAAGTGCACGCAAGTGCGCATACTTTAGGTGCCTCTTTACTTGCTGCCCGTGGCGGGTTGACGTTCAACAGCCACCTGGAAAAGGGGGCAGGCACTATTGATTTTCTTCATGCTGCTTAACGTCATGCTGTGCTGTATTCTATACGGTGTATGCACTGGCCACTCAGCCACAGAGTAGCTGATTTCATTTGAGTGGTTGGAGAGGTGGGCGAGCACTGCCGTCGACAAAGTTCTGTCGCTTCGCGCTAGCTCGGTATCATCCCTAAGCGTCCGTTTTCTTAGTTTTTGCATTCCTTCAAAGGACCATGGCTGGAGCACGGCCGGGCTGGAGGAGCGGCGGGTGCGCACTTTCGCGCTCGCTGCTCCTCCAGTCCGGCCGTGGCTGGAGTTAGAAAATTTTTTCTACGAAAACTTGTGACAATATTGTATGTGGTAGTGGGTTGTGCAATGAGCCGCTCATTCTACCATCTCACCGAGGCCTGCTGCGCGCTTCTTAGGGAGTTTGAGAGGCGTTGAGGAGCTCTAGCGACAGTATTCTGATGCATGGAATGCGAGACCATCCACAAACTGGGTTTCCAACGAAGTTAAGCCATTATGCGAACGGGTTGGGTTGAAGTGCTTGTGAGGTGTGTATGGATTATAGTTAAATGCGGAGGTGACGATTCGCTCACTTGAAGTGGCGAACGATACGCCGATCGTTTCCAGGTTTTTTTTCCAATGCACACGAAGCGGAAATTAGAAACAGAACAAGATCACGCAACAGACTTGGTCATTACAGAACAGTCGAAAACAAATGGTTAGTAGCCGACAATTACCAGTGGCTTTGTAGAGCACGTTCACTTCAAAACACTCAAACTAGCCCGGGGTGATGCCGAGTGAACGAATGGGTGTGCATAATCCGTAAAGTTCACCTTGTTAATAAATAGTGAAAGTTTTAAGCACTAATTAATATTTCAAGGATGTCACGCGGCATGACATGACGGTGTTAACATTGCATCGCCCTCACCTGCAAATAAACGTGCACCGCAGATTTGGTATTACTCCTTCATCAATGCCTTCTTTGTGAATTGGTTGCATGCGGCCATACCTTCTTCGAACGGTACCCTATCCTTTGATTTGAAACAGTCGAAAACCTTGCATTTATTTTCATCATGCGGCTGGTTTCAGGCCCGCGGTTGTAGGGAGCATGAACAAGCACTCAGGCCTCCCGAAGCGAAAGAAACAGCCGGATACTCGTTACAAGGCATTTGAAAACCGCCAAATCATGCAGAAAATAAAGCGCCACCCACACAGTGGTTTTTGGAAACACCAATCCGCATGCCATGCTTGGCGTCGAAGAATACGCTGTCCGCGTGGCAGCGTTTCCTGTAAAAATAAAGTCAGACCCCGTGCGATGGCAGCCCTGCCGTGCAGTTTAGGGGCCAGTGCATACACCCGATAGTTTATTTGGTCACCCCGTCTTTATGAAATCTGAGTTACTATGCCTTAAGCCACGCCTGTGATATTTTCCACACAGTGGTCCACAAATTATTTTAAGTCCCATTTTAAATGGGATAATATGAACACTGCATGTCAGAAGGCGAGACAACCGTCGGTCATTAAATGTAACAGAGTGGATCCCTTGAGCAGGCAAGCATGGCAGGTCAGCAGAAAGTTAGATGGGCAGATAAAATCAAGAAGTATGCCGGGATAAATTGGTCCCAGTTAGCACAGGACCTGGTTATTGGAGATCTATGGGAGAGGCCTTTGCCCTGCAGTGGGCGTAGATAGGCTGCCACATGAACAACTTGTTTAAATACACCCACTGCACCTGAGCACCCCATTGTTTTGCTCAGGAGGACAACAGGCTTCGAATTAAACAACCCAGGTTATTCTAGGTTCTTTTTTATATGGTTCATAGTTTTCAAAAAAACCTATCGGAACTATAAAAATACCTGCGCTCTACAGCTCGACTCAACGGCGTGGCAAACACAATACCTAAAAAAGAAAAGTTGTCAAAAATTTTAAAAATCATGTCTGCCCTACATGTCCAAGCTTTAAGAAAATCAAGTGCATGATAACAAATGAACTCACCACGTAAATAATGGCAAACAAGAAAACAATGCTAGGCCTGCTAAAAAAGTAACTAACCTCGTGAGAAATTCAAGTGTGGTAGCTACTGGCTCACCATACTCCAGGTCGAGTCCAGAGCACACGAGTAGCAGCAGGCAAGTTCCCTCCTTGAGGATCGTCTGATCCGTGTATAGTGCCTCTTGCTCGCCAAAAACAGCAGCGCCACTGATAGATGCTGCCTGCAAGCAATTGAAAAAACTTGTGATAAACCTTGCCTTGAAGTGTTTGGGTAGTGGCGTTTGATTAAAAATAAATCCTGGGCTCAACACTCCACAACTTGCTATGAGGTGTGCAATAGTGCAACACTCCGAAGGCCAACTGTACTATAAAATGTGACCTCTTGAAAACCTCATTTTTATTTAACTGCCTTAAAAGACAGCAAGATACAAAACGTGACAGCTGACATACGCGTATGCACGGCGCAAGCGACCATGAAAAATCGGCCACTCTGAAACCAAAATTGAGAAGCGTGCAGACATTAACACCAGGCTAAAGTGACGTGGAGCCCTAAGCCAGAGCGAACCTCCGCACAACAGCTTCACATATGCGGCAGGTCCAATGTCACTTCCACTTCATCACTGTTTGCACGATCCGCTGGTAGGTCTCACGTTGTCTGCGATGGAGTTTTTTTTAAACATTTCCAACTGATTATCAAGGCATTTCACAGGGCTACCAGTAATATCCCAGTTGGTTTGATACGCACTGAACGCCCAAAATAATTTTGTCGATGCAAAATTTCAGTGCAATTGGCCTTAGATTGGCTTACCTGAAGTTTTTGTAACGTGCACGTAGCACGTACACAATGTTTTTATTTCTTCAGCGTCAGAAACAGGTGTTACAGCCAAATATCAAACCTGTGACCTTGTGTACAGCAGCAACATGCCTTCGTCTTTGAGCTACTGGAAGGTCAACAAACTATTCTGAGTGGTCTGAATGTAAACACGCACGCAATTCACTACTTTAGCAAGTCTTCAGAACAAATCTTAAAAATGTAAAAAAATTATGTGGTTTAACGTATCAAACATACACTTGGGCAATGCGGTGTGCGTTTGGGCAGGGCTTCGAATTATGTTTTAACACCCAGAGAGCTTTCACACAGTTCTATTTTAACAGTCATTGTTTACACAGCTCCGTTGAAAATTAGATGTGATAATGTGCCGTCACGGAGAGCCTAAGCTGAAACGGCAGTACGGGAGCCAAGAGATGCCAAGAGGGCAGGAGGGAAAAGAACAACGTAAACACCATCTCGTGCCATCAAAATCTACCTATGGGTTGTGATTCATTTTGTTCTTGTTCTCAGTATTTTTCTTGTGCGCATAATAAATAAAATACCTCTGGACAGCCAGTGCTGCACTCGTTGCTGGCTCTGCAGCTAGAGTTAAACATTGCAAAATTATCTATGAAAAGGTCGCCACCGTTGTACTGGCTAACAATGGAATCTCCTCGTGAATCAACGTAAACGGGCAGGAGCCCTGTGATTGCTCTGGGGCAGTTACTGGTTTCATTTCAGTATTGTTGTTTAGGTCGTCAGAGTGCACTGACGTATCGTTTGCTTGTTTGTGGCACCTGTACTCGCCTGTCATAAAAGAGCCAGCTGACCTCAGCATGCCGACACAGACTGTGAACGAATGCACAAGAGACTGCCCTATTCTTGAAGTGGTCCACAGTGTGTGGGATGTTCTTCATACCTATTGACTAGTGGCTCCCACATGATGGGGAGAACCCAAAAATGCAACATTGCTTGTTTGTCCATCCTATTTATTTTCTTTTTTGTGTCTGAAAATATGGCTCTTGAATGCTCTGTATTTCCTGAAAACCACACTGCGTAAACTAATGGGACAAAGCATAACTTTAAGTTTCCTGCTGCGAAACACAAAATGTTCAAAGCATGAGAGACACGCAGCGAAGGTTTCTTTACTCAAGCAACAAATTTTCATCCTGCATTGCTATCTGCAAATGACATTATCATTAAAATGAAAAAAATTACTGAAGCCTGTATATGTATATGTTCTGTTCTTCTATATACAGGGTGTTGCGTCTATAATTGGAACACTTCAAAACATTTTCCTGAGTGAACCGCCGCTCTGTCCGCGCTCAAACTTCACACGAAGGTCGCATTTTGTGGTCTATATTTTGACACCGGGATCAATGACGCTACTTACCTGTTTATCCTGAAGATAAGTAAAAACTAGTTTCGCCTAAAGTAAAATGGCGGCTGATTTCGGCGTGTGAGCCCGAAAACCGGGTTTTCTGGTCGTCTCCTAGCCCATTCCTAGGTACATTTTCTGAACGTCTGCTGCACCATTTGGCTCCTTCTTACCGTGAATCCCAAACGTGCGTTTCGCTTTGCGTACCCCAGGTGGTTCCGTCGTTCCACCAGCAACTTGCTGTGGCTGGCATGTCCAAATCAGCGGCCATTTTTCAAAGGCGAAAATCGTTTCGATTTATTTTCAGAAAACAAATGTAAGTAACATGGTTTTTCTTGGTATCAAACACAATAGAGCACAAAATTCGACCTTCGTGACAAGTTTGAGCACGAACAGAGCGGCGGTTAGTTCAGAAAAAAATTTTTAAAGTGTTCCAATTATTGTCGCAACACCCTGTATGTTCTGTACATGAGCACGTTTCCGCACCTTAGATACATTTAGCTGCATAATTACATTTTCGGCGCACCTGTACCGGTTTGACCTGTACTTTTGTTAACACGGACATGTGTTGCGCTGATTCCGATAGTGAGCTACGCCTTCGACGATAGAATGAGATTTGCAAAATGAGAACTGGCAGCTTGACTGGCGCAAACGATGTGCGAGTAAAACTTATTGAAGAAGCAACAGCAAATACTCGCCGCATGCTCGTAAGCGTGCTTATCAAAGAACTTCACACTGTAATGAGAACTGAACATACATGCGGCACTCGGACAGTTTCACTAGACTGCGGAAATACCGGAGAAAACTACGCGACAGTTATGGCCAGCTTATGTTTAAAATCGACGCCAATTACAACCTACGGCTGTTTAGGACTGCCAACCAATATGATATACTCTCCCATACCAGACGCACTAAGCCCCATAAGCGTGTTTTACCGTACAGCTTGGCAAGTCATCTCATAATTCATTCGCCCTGCCAAGCCACGCCACCGATAGCTCGTAAATGTCGCGCTTGCACCACAACCAGCCTCGAGAAGAAAGTCTTAGCACTTCAAGGAAAGAAAAAAAAAGCCAGCTCACCTTCTGGAAAAGCACGACGGGTGTCTCGCGGCGACGTGTCAGTCACCGTGCGTCAAAACACGGCTCTGAATTTAGGGAGAACAAAGCCAGGTTCAAAGAAGGCGTTGGTTCAATGCGCCTCGCGACGCAGTACTTCAAAGCAAGCAATGAATTTATCTGTCGATCGAGCGTGCCTAAGATGTCAAGAAAAGACTACAAACGCGGCGCGAACAGACTTCTCCCGCCTGCACCCCATGCCACAGCAAAAACAACCATTAGAGATGCGTCCCTCAGGAGCTACCCGGATCTTTTGAGCCACTCTTTTTGAAGAGCGGGTGAGCCGTGGCTCACTAAAAGCTATACACCCTGGCAAGTACTCTGGTAAAAGTGAGAGACGGTTCTTTTGGAGAGAGAGAGAGAGCCCCTTCTAGCCATCTCAGTGATCCGTGTCGAACGCGGCCAGCCACAGCACAGCAAACTATGGAGGAAGAGCCAACAGAGCCGAAGAGCCACAGAACATCCCCCCCTTTCTCCTCTCTATTCTTTATATACCCCTTCACCACCTCCTCACTGCACTGAGTTGTATGCAGGTGAGCCCCAGTTGGGCTCAATAATATCCCCAGTGCACTTCCTTTCCTTTTCACCCGAACCACCTAGTAGTAGTAGGTCAAATGAGCCGGCTCTCTGTGCGAGAAAGCCGTGGAGAAAAGCAACTGCACTGCCGGGCCAGCTGGGGCTCTGCGCCCCCTGTAGTGGGAGCAGATAATTCGATTCAGGAGAACCGGATATACTTTTGAGCCGCTCTTCGGCTCTTCCAGCTCTTCCGCTCAGTTACTGAGCCGAAGAGACGAAGAGCCGCGTCAAATGAGCCACCTCACTGCGCCATCTATTACTGGAGCAAGAAAGCAACTGCACTGCCGTGACAGCTGGGGCTAATTTTCTAAATTCTTCCAGCGCCTCCTGCTATGTGAGCAGACAGTCCGAGTTAGGAGCGCCAGTTCTTTTGAGCCGTTCTTCGGCTCTTCTGACCCGCTCTTTTCGAGATCCGCTCTTTGCGAAGCGGATCTGGCGGATCTTCTGAGGCGCCATTTGGGAACAGCGTTTGAGAGACCGCGGCGGAGGCGGCGGCGGCAGTGAATGAGAGATCTGGAGGACGCAATGGCAGCAGCGAACGAACTGCGTCTGTATTTTCAAAGCAATAGGACAATAAACTCCTGTGATCACATGATTCACCACAGTTACATTTGTGCGTTCAGCTGTTGTACGAGTCACGAACGAGTCGGATCTTCTGAGCCGCTGACTTCAGCGGTGATTCCCGGCTCCCGGCGGTTCTTGGAACAGCGGCTCTCCTATGAACCGCAGCTCAGCGGCTGCTCGCTTGATCACACAATCGTGCTGATCATGGCTCTGGACGAGTCGTGTCGGCACGTTCCGGTAGAGTTATTAGAGGCGTATCAGCCGACCCAGCTGGGTCTTGTGCGAAACTTTCGCGTCATCGATTATCGCTGCTAAAAAGCGGACTCCTCTCGCTTCGACTAAGGTGAACAAAGTTTTGTTCAAAAACCACAATCTTGAAATTAGTTTCTGTTATTGCGTTTTCCAGAGTAATTTTTTCTCGAATTACAAAAAATTACATTTTTTTATGATCGACCCAAAGTGATCCTGAAATAACACTGACACAAAAACGTTTGTAATGATGGTGAGGCCAATTCTTTTCAGTACAAATACACCGGATGCTGTGACAAAAGGATGGATTTCATAACAAGGAAAAGTTCCCACAAGTAAATTATAATATTATGAGCAATAATATAATCAATACGACGAAATATAGTCACAAAACAATGGCCTGTTATCTGATTCCTTTCGACTCCCGCGTGCGATTTACCCCGGGAACGGCGATGCAACGCGGCGCACACGCTGGGGCCAAAGGTAGATAACTCCACTCAGTGAAAAATTTTACACATAGTACAAGAACTGCGTTCCTGGTTCGGAGTAGGTTCTAGTGCAAGGTAGAACAGCTAATATAGTATAAATCGAATAACCCTATTAGCGAGGGGGCTGACACAGTAGCCTGTGCCAACATCTTTCCAAACGGCCTTTCGGGCTGTTCCAAACGGGGTTACTCACAAACCGATGTACCCTGTTACGCCAATCGGCCAGTGTAGAGTAAGCTGGTGTAAGAAAACTCCAAATCTGTGGACTGCTGTGCAACGAAAACAAGCATAGTGCACCCAGTACCAACAGCAGTGCGCATCGGAACATATTTTCACGATGCCAAAGACGACACAGTGGTCTTGAAGGAAAACAAGTTGATTGGAGCGAACTTGTGCTCCCCTAACAACTCAAATAATACACACGCGGCGAAGCAGCAGTCAGCAAAGTGACGTATACGCAAGCAAACGTCGGCGATCGAATGTCGCGGCATCTGCTCTGCAGGCTTTTATATTTCGGCGCAAGTGTTTCTGGAACCATCGATTTACATCCAGAACTTTGTAGATCACAGAAGATTAATCTGGGCTAGCGACGTTAGGGTGAAACAGTCTGCTTATCTGAATGTGATAGCCCTTGCGGCAAAAAAATAAAAAAATGGAAGCCGCTCTGTGCTTGGAACGCAGATAACACAACCGGGCGGGGCCCGGCAGTAAAAAAAACAATTAATAAACAAACCCATACATGGTTCGCGGCATTACCCCCCCCCCTCTAATAGGGCATCGATCCGATGCTAAAATAAAAAACAGTGCGAACAAACAAAAAAGAAAGTCCATCATCTTGCATACTAAGGTTTCAAGCGAACCACGTGGACGACTTCGGGCCGCGTGCGTCATCGTGCTGTTCCGGAATCACCACAGGGGATCGCCTCGTAGGTAAGTTGGCCGACACTTCGTAGAATCTGTTAGGGTCCGAAATACCGTCGCAGAAGCTTCTCACTGAGACCGCGTCGTCCGCCTCGATTTTGCAGCTCGCAGAATGCCTTTTCTTGGTCGTTTTCCCAGCTAAAGGGCGTGCTATCTTTCGTTAACCGTGTGAGTGGTTCTGCAATGCGTGCGAAGTTTGCGACGAAGCGCCGGTAGTACGCGCACAGTTCGAGAAATCTTCGCACGCCCTTCTTGTCTTTCGGCCTTGGGAAGTTCGCAATGGCTGAAGTTTTTCCCGGGTCAGGTAGAACTCCCGCGGCGTTGACGACGTGGCCCAAGAACTTCAGCTCCTCATACGCGAAACGACACTTTTCAGGCTTCAGCGTTAATGCCCGCCGACGTACGAATGGCCTCGAGTACAGACTCCAACCTTGCAAGGTGTTCGTCGAAAGTCTGGGCGAATACCACATCGTCGTCCAGGTATACAAGGCAAGTGCATCAGTTCAGGCCAGCTAGCACAGTGTCCATGACTCTTTGAAACGTTGCTGGCGCCGTGCACAGCCCAAAAGGCATCACCTTGAACTCGTATAGGCCATCCAGGGTTATAAATGCAGTCTTCTCTTGGTCTCTCTCGTCCACTTCAATTTTCCAGTATCCGGTCTTCAGATCCATCCATGAGAAGTACTTGGCATGGCAGAGGTGGTCGAGGGCGTCGTCGATTCGGGGCAGGGGGTACACGTCCTTTTTGTGATTTTGTTCAGTCGCCGGTAGTCAACGCAGAACCTTAATGAGCCGTCTTTTTTTCTTTACGAGTACGACTGGCGCAGCCCACGGGCTTTTTGATGGCTGTATAATGTCGTCGCTGAGCATGTCGTCGACTTGAATCCGGATGGCTTCCCGATCCTGTGAAGAGACGCGGTACGGTGACTGTCGGGTAGGTCGGGCACCATCTTCGGTTATAATTCGGTGTTTCGCTAGGGATGTCTGACGTAATTTTGAACTCGACGAAAAACACTCGCTGTAGCGACGCAGAAAATCAAATCATCTTTCCCGATGTTCTTGTGGCAGCGCCGGCTTCATGTCGAAAGGATGCGGCAGCTTGGAAGCATCTGCGCGTGCGCATTCAAAGTTGGCGACCGCGATCACTTGACTTGCTTTTTCCGTTTCTTTGAGGAACGCAATTGCAGCACCCTTGTTTAGATGCTGGTACTCCTCGGTGAAATTGGTGACTAAAACGTTGGATTTGCATTGCTTAAAGCGAGTAATGCCTCTTGCGACGCAGCACCGCGGTTGAGAAGCAACCTTTGGTCACTCTCTATGATAGCGTCGATGTCAGGAGCAGCATCCTCACAGTATACGGCGATCATCAAGCTTGCGTGGAGTCCAGGGTGACGTGATCGTCGGCGATCGTGACAGCAGCACGGTGATCGGGGTTCAGCTGCGGCATCGTGGAGTGACCGCATGAAAAAGTTACCAATTTGTCTGCAGATCAATTATTGCGCCGCTGAGCACGAGGTGGCGGGTTCGATTCCCGGCCGCGGCGGCCGCTTTTCTGATGGAGGCGAAAAGCAAAAACGCCCGTGTGTAAGAGATTTCGGCACACGTTAAAGATCCCCAGGTGGTCAAAATTAATCCGGAGCCCTCCACTACGGCGCGCCTCATCGCCTGCGCTGCGTCGGCGCGTTAAAATACTACGATCGATCAATTATTGCACCGTTGTCCGTTAAAAAGTCCATTCCGAGAATTACGTCCCGGGAGCAGTTAGGCAAAATAACGAACTCAGCAGGGTACATGGTGCCGCCTATGGTGACGCGTGATGTGCACGATTCACTTGGCGTTACGAGATGGTCTCCTGCTGTGCGAATATGCGGACCGTCCCATGTTGTCGTAACTTTTATCAGCTTGGACGCGAATGAGCCGCTCATTACCGAGTAGTTGGCTCCCGCGTCGATGAGGGCGACTACGTCAAAGCCGTCGATGGACAACTGGACGTCGGACGCCGTTTTCCTCGAGTTTCGGGTGCGTCGGGGCGTTGTATCTCGGCTTGTGCGTGTTGACGGTCGGGCACTATGCGTCGTAATTGTCGTCGTCTTTTCAGCGGCAGGCTCTGTCATTTCGGGTACACGACGCGTCGTGTCGTCGTAGGGTTCGGGAGTCACGTCCGGGTTAGATCGAGTCGTTGGGCTGCGGGTACGGTGTTCGATGCGGCCATGCGTCGTTGGAGGGTTTTCGTTTTTTCGCCGTTGTGCAACTTCACCTCCAGAAGTTGCTGCTTTTAGTTTCTCCCGCGTGGGCGGGGGGACCTTCCACGTGACAAGTCAGCGGTGCTACAGCGGTTTGGCGACTGGTACGGGTAGGGCGACGGCGAACGGTTGAAGCGGGCTGGTCTTCGGTTGGTGTTGGACAGGTATTCGTCGATTTCAGTAGGGCGCTGGCCGGATCGGGGGCGTGGTGCGTCGACGGAGAATCCTCGTAGACGGAGCCTCTTGTAAGGGCAGCGACGGTAGATGTGGTCGGCCTCCCCGCAGTGGTAGCACAGCGGACGATTATTGGACGTTCGCCACACGTCGGTCTTCCTCGGCGTCTGGTATTGGACTACCGGGGATCCGGCGGGCGACAGGGGACGGCGGTATGGCAGGGCCTCTTGACGACGGATTGGAGCAGGGCGGGGTCGACGAAGAGCTGCGGAGTAGGTCATCGCTCGTCGCTCACATGATGCTTCGGATGGCGTAGAAGCCCCCAGTGGCTGTTGAACCTCTTCTCGGATGACGTCAGTCAGGGAAGCCACTTCCGGTTGCTGCGCCGTTGGAAAAAGATTCCGAAGCTCCTCCTTGACCGCTGCTGGGATGGTCTCGCGTAATGTATCGGAGCTTGCAGTTGCGGCATCGATTGTCTCCGAGAACAGCGCGTTGACAGGTTGGTCGTACTGCCTGGTTCGAATTTCGAGAGTCTTTTCCAATGCGGCATCCTCAGACGTGAATTCAGCCACCGTTTTAGGTGGGTTGCGGACAAGGCAGGCAAAGATTTCTTGCTTCCCTCCTCGCATTAGAAACCTGATTTCGGTGACCGCGCGGCGAAATAGTTACTTCATCTCCTCAACGAAAATCACGGCTCCTTTGTTGGGGTGCTGCGTGTGCGTTTCCAACAAAAGCACGGGTCGTTCTTTCCGCATGACGGTGGCGAATGTTTTAAGGAACTCGCTTTTAAAGAGAGTCCAGTTGGTTAGCGAGCTTTCATTATTCTCGAACCACGTTCGGGCTGTATCTTCCAAATAGAAGAAAACAAGGCGGAACGTTTCTTCGTCATCCAACCTGTTAAAAATGCGGACGCGCTCCACTTTCTCCAACCACTCCTCAGGGTGCTCTCCGGGAGATCCGCGGAACGATGGTGGTTCCCGAGACTCTCACAGGACGAGGGCAGGATTAGAAGAGCTGGTCATGGTGCCTGCGTTGATCATAGTGGTTTTCCCGTCGTCTTCTTTCTTCACTTTGGCCGAAAGAAGTCCAAACTCCGGTTGAAGACCTTCCTGTTGGCGGATGACACGAGTTGGGCTTGCTTGTCGGCTTGGCGATGGCTTAGGGTTCATGTACCCCGCATCTCCACCAGATGCCACGATGCCAAAGACGACGCAGTGGTCTTGAAGTTAAACAAGTTTATTGGAGCGAACTTTTGCTCCCCCAAAAACTCAAAGAAAACACAGGCGGCGAAGCAGTAGTCAGCAAAGTGACGTATACGCAAGCGAGCGTCGGGGATCGAATGTCGCGGCGTCTGCTCTAAAGGCTTTTATCTTTTGGCGCAAGTGTTTCTGGAACCATCCATTCACATCCAGAACATGGTAGATCACAGAAGATTATTCTGGGCTAGCGACGTTAGGGCGAAACAGTCTGCTTATCTGAATGTAATAGCCCATGCGGCACAAAAATAAAGAATGGAAGCCGCAATTTGCTTGGAACGCAGATAACACAGCCGGGCGTGGCCCGGCAGTAAAAACAAACAATAAATAAACAAACCCATACATGGTTCGCCGCAATATGCTTCGGTGTATTTTCGTTACTTTCAGTGTCTACCGCGCCATTCTTAGTGCTGTAAAATGAATATGTATTACATTTTACATTACAAATGCATTTGCATACATATGCATTACAATTTACATTTCGGCTGTGGTTGATCTTGAAATACATCAAATAACAGTTTTTTTGTAATGGCGATGGAACCAATTCTTTTCTGTGCACATACACCGGATGTTGTTACAAAAAAAATGTCTCAATAACAATTAAGTAATTATTTAGATTATGCATGCTTAACACAAGTTGCAGGCATAAATGAGTCACTGAACCGTTCAAATGAGCCGGTTCACTTCAGTGAACTGAGCTGTTCTGAGTCGCTCACTGAAGTGAGCCGTTTTGTTCATCTCTACAACACATCCCACGCGTGATGGACGAATGCGGTGCCGTGCGCACAGAGTCCTAGAGAGAAACCATCGATGAGGTGCGGTAAAGCGGTATTCACACGAAGAAGCCTTTCGGCGGAGAAATCCGAGGGAGGCCGTGACGTCACCGCAGGCGGACTTCCGCTCGGCCAGCTTCTTCGCTCACACGGAGGATGCTACTGTCCAACGGATATCAGTGTTTGCAGTCGCCTATCTCGACAGCAGGGCTGCCATAGCACCGCCGATTTCGCGACGTCGGCAATTTCTTCTAAAGCCCCTACGTACTGATCTTGTCAGCCACCCAAAAATTGGCCGCGGACGCGATGCAGGCGCTGCCAGCGCTGCCGCGGAAAGAGAATGGAGCGCGACGCGCGAGGCAGTGGGTGGAGCGACCGCGCGCTTGGAGCAGCCGGCCAGTCCGCCTACGGGCCCGCATACAGATGGTAGGCTTAACACTGCGGCGAATATTCGACTGCCGCTCTCGCAAGCTGCACAGATGACGAATTTTAATGCAATTAGCCATCACATCGTAACGACCTCTCTCGTACGTGCGCTTTATTCGCGCTTGCGGAGCGATAACAAGATATCGCTCCAGCTACCTGCGGCGGCCTCCGCCACCTCACGGCCACTGCTCGCCTAGCGGCCGTCACGGCTTTTTCAGTGCGCCCGTGATTTGCGTGGCGCATTTTCGTGCCCGGTGTAGTAAAAAGCAAAAAAAAAAATAAAGCGCCTGCAACCGCTCTAGAACTTGAGTCGCAGTTAGCTGCCCGTCGAACAGACGAAACCCCGCCGCCTCCGCTGAAAAGCATCGGACAGTTGGTAGCTCGCGAGCAGAAGCTCCTACCTCCGATCGAAGCGGTGCGCCGGAGACAAACCGTGACGTAGGGGTCACGTGGCGCGCACTCCTCGGAGCAAATCGGCGGATTTCTCCGTCGTGTGAATACCGCTTAACCAGCGACACCGAGATGGCAGGCCACGTTTGAATTTGGTTTCTGCGACGCGTTGTAGACAAACGTTAAGGCGGGAACCATGCATTGGATAGGTTTATTTATATTTTGTTTTTAACGCCCGGCTGCACCGGGTTGTGTTATCTGCGTCCCAAGAGAAGAGCGTGTTCCATTCTTTCTTTCTTATACCGCCCGGGTTATCTCATTTGATCAGAGAAATTTATTGCCGCACCTTCCTATTTAAACCAACTTTTTTTCCACGCAGATTTGGCGATTGAAATAAGCTTCGTAAAACGTCATTTGCGCATCTGGTGTTAGATTTGACACCGCTTTAAGGTGTTATCTGCTTGGAAACACTGAAACGGTGTTCCTTGAATGGCCGTTATCTTGATCCTGTCAATTATTTGTTTTTGTTTTTTTATTCATTATTGCTGCTGTGTGTTGCTGCCCACTGCATTGTTTGATGACCGCTGTGACTCGTTTTATAATATGTCCGTATTTTGTTATTTCACCTTTCGTCTTATCTTCATTTTTTCTATTTTATATTATTTTTCGTCTTCGTCTGTGTTGTCGTTTGATGTTGTACAATGTTCTTTGCCTCAAGCTTTTAAAAGATGCCTCTGGTGATTTTAATCTTAATAAATTACACGATTCCTGTTTCCGTTCCTGCACTGGACACTATTTATGTATCTCCTACAACAATGCCCTCTGGGCGAACGTAGTAAGCTGAATAAAAAAAATATTTTTAGGTAGAATGTTTCGCTCTAACGTCACTAGCCTAGAATACTCTTCTTTGAGCTACAGTGTTCTCGATGTAATTTGACGGTTCGAGAAACACCCGCGCCAGAAGGTAAATGCCGCAGAGCAGACGCCGCGGCATTCGATTCACCGACACTCTCCTGCACACGTCACTTTGTTGACTACAGCTTCGCCGCCTGTGTATTTATTGAGTTGTTAAGGGAGCACAAGTTCGCTCCAATAAACCTGTTTTGCCTTCTAGACAACTGAGTCTTTTTTGACTACGTGACAATACAGTTACGAGGCCTCCATCACGACTGCAAGGGACGCAATTCCGTTCTGCTAATGTCTTATCTCAGCTAAGCTAGATTCAATTTTGTTTTTCACCCGGCGCGGTGGCTCAGTGGCTAAGGGGTTGCGCTGCTGAGTACAAGGTTGCGGGTTCGATTCCCAGCCGCGGCGGCCGCTTTTCTGATGGAGGCGAAAACCAATAATGCCCGTGTGTACGAGATGTCGGCGCACGATAAAGATCCCCAGGTGGTCAAAATTAATCCGGAGCCCTCCACTACGGCGCGCCTCATCGCGTGCGTTGCGTCGGCGCGTTAAACCCCAAAATCAATCAATCATATCAATTTTGTTTTCCTCACTCTTTTTGTCGAATTACGGAAATTCCCTTCGTTTCGTAAACTGCGGAAGCTGTTTACGTTTTACTATGGACACTTCCACGTTTTCTCGGATAGGAAAGCGGTTTACGTTTTTTAGGCAGCCTTTGTCCGTAAAAATACGGAATCTTTTTACAGTGTAAGAGCCAGAGAGGACTGCGATAAAGCGATCGGGTAAACTGAAATGACAGATTTGTGGCCTCTTATTTCTGATACGAACCAGACATCGAGTTCCTCTGTGCACAAAATATGTAACAAATATCTGCAGGTAATTAATCATGCAATACTTTTTTTACCGGGCGCGGTCGTTTACAGCCGTTATTACTGGAAGCGCCTGGACAGAATTGTTTTGTGCTCGGATATATCCTGGCATATTTTTACGTGGCAACAACACAGGAACACACCCGAAACAAATTCGAAAGAAAGCAAACATCACAATGATTATCAAGAGAAAACAATAAGGTATATCACTAAAATAACTGGTGCCACCAAATGAAAGGAACAAACGTCCGTAATGACGTCCTGCAGGTGGCTTGTGCTGCCGACAGGGCTTCCTGTGAGAAAAAAATGCTGGAAGTGCCATTTGGGTTTAGTTTTTCAACGCCAATCTTCTACAATATCTGTTGCTTAAATTAATTCGTGAAATATTCCTATTTAGAAGAAAAAAAGTGCCACCACCAAGTTTGAGGTGCGCCAAAAACAGTCCGCAAATATAGGAAAAAATGCATTGCAGAAGAGAGTCAGTGACCGTTTTACAGTAGCATGGTCAAATTCGTGTTCGCGCATTAGCTTAGTGCCGCGCCCACGCTGAACTCGCTTACACTAATTGCGTTTAACAAGCGCCTCGCTGGACAAAAATAGGTCTGCTCAGAATATTATAGTCACCCACTGTGTTTTCGTTCACATCGCAATGACTGGATACGCTGCGCCGTTGACTACTAAGATGAAGTAAGCGTGCACACTGCAAAATAGGCTTCACATGTTAACATATAATTAACGGTCCTCTGTGCACTGTGCATACACGGAAGAAAGGGCGTATAGCCGTTGCGGTCCGAATATGCACTTCAAGTGCCCATTCAAACGTGCGCGAATTTAACAAAGTGATAACAGAAATTGCGAATCAAACGGACGCCAACGCCGCGGTCACTAGAATAAATGGCCTTAAATTGTTGGCAGCCGGAAGATTAGCCAGGGAGAAAAGTTGCCGGCACTTCCGTCCCATTGGCTGGCCCAGACCACGTGATTATTCTACCGGCACATTTCTTCGGGAGCTATTTTGCCGGCTGCCGGCATATTTGCACAGTTGCTATTTTGCGGGAAGCCGGCACATTAGCCAGGGAGAAAAGTTGCCGGCAATTCTCCGGCAATGCTGCCTCTGGGCGCCAGTGCTGCGGCAGCCGGAGATGTCAACTTTAACCTGCTTTACGTTGGGGACAAGTTTTCGAGCTTTTCCGAGCTTGAGGAGAAAGATTGGTGCTGTTCAGCGAATTACATCAAGTTATAGAAACGAGTCGGCGAGATTGCGGCGGGCATGTCGAACTTTGACTCAGCCCGACGCGAACTTTGACACTTTGATCACAGACAGTGAATGTTCCTTGGTGTTTCCTTTATAGAATCTCAAGAAAAGTCGCACAATAAAGAAATGATCAGCCGAAAAATGTCAAAGTTCGACATACCCGCCGCAATCTTGCCGACTCGTATCTATAACTTGACGTAATTCACGGAACAGTACCAATCACTCTTCTCCTCAAGCTCGGCAAAGCTCGAAAGCTTGTCCCCAACGTCAAAGTTGACATCTCCGCCTGCCGCAGCATTGGCGCACAGAGGCAGCATTGCCGAGGAATTGTCGGCAACTTTTCTCCCGGGCAAATGTGCCGGCTGCCGGCAAAATAGCAACTGTGAAAATGTGCCGGCAGCCGGCAAAATAGCACTTGCGAAAATATGCCAGCAGCCGGCAAAATCGCTCCCGAGGAAGTGTGCCGGCAGAATAATCACGTGGTCTTGGCCAGCCAATGGGAAGGAACTGCCGGCAACTTTTCTCCCAGGCTAATCTGCCGGCTGCCGGCAAAATAGCCACTACCTAAATTGTTTTACCTAGCCGCAATTTTGTTCTCTTTACAGCCTCAATTTGCGCCGCACGGGCCAACCGCATATTACGCACAAATCACTCCAATGCCATAACGACGGGAATAAAATGCTTCCCGGGTCACTTACACACAAAAACATGACTTCACGCCCCAAAGAGCTTACACACGCTCGAAGCGCGCACGCTACAAGGTCACACGCAAGCTACCGTCTGCCAAAACCAGCACGAATTCAGGTGAACAATTCTTGCGTCACGAAAACCTGACAACAACCGACTGAACATTCTACGCCGATGATAATTATGCTGGGAGGTAAGCGCACATGACAAATACAGGGCCTTTTATCAAAAGCAAAGCTTACGACGTGACGAACTCGGCGCTGAGCGCAATGCCTACTCAGAATAAAGGGTGGACGACGGCCGCGGAGGGAATACGCATTTTTTCGTAAGTGACCGCTCAGGCTTCCGCAGAATTTGACAAAGCAAGAACAAGCATTCAGAAACTTATCTCACAAATGAGGGATTACGGCGTCGGCTTGAAGTATGCCCCTTCAAATCTATGCGACCAAAGTTTTCTCCTTGCTGCGTCGCGTTCCCCTGACGGAATAACGAAGTCTCTTCCCATTCCTGACCCAATTCGCGTTGCCTAAGGCACAACACATCGGCACCGCTAAGCAACATAAAGTGACACCGATGCGACATTTGCTCGGAACGAGCAGCTAATACTTAGTTTGCTTTTCGCTGGCGCCTACTATAAAGCCGGCACTGAAGCTGCGCAGCCAAACATGGCGCCACACCGGCGGCGTTGCGCAATTCCCCAGCCGGCGAGCCGACGCAGCCGCCGAGGCAGAAAAACAAAAAACGGCAGCTAGCTAGTGACTATCCTGGTGGCCAATGGCGGGCGGCGCTGGCCGGTGGAAAAGAAAATAGCAAAACACGCACGAGGGAAGGAGCGCGGGTGAGGGCGAAAGGCGGCGACATCATAGATTTGCGCTAGCTTAGTAATTTTAGGGGCCTTATATTCAGTGGACTCGTACTGCCATCTCTGCGGAGCTTGAGTTAATACGTCATCTCCTTTAGTTGCACCATTCCTCTCCGAGGTAGCGTAACTCCGTTATTTCTGCGTCCGCGCTCGGCAGGCGGGAGCTGGTCATGCTGCTGCACGCTCGTGAGCCGGTTTTTATGGGTACTCTTCAATTACAAGGCCTTTTCGCGCAAAAGCTGCTCGGAATCGTACAAGAAAAGGTGCCAGTATTGAGCAAAAATCCTTGGCGATACTCCCGCTTGGGTGATGAGTTCACCAAACAAACCTCCAACGCTAACGATAGAATCGGCTGGCGCCGGCGTCGCACATCAATTGCCTGTTATAACACGAACGTGTTTAATGTCGGGATACACCAACATTTCACCGACGTCAGATCCGTGACATAAATGAGCCAGTATAACAAAGACAGGTGAAACGGCAGAAAAAGTTCACTGACGGATGCTGTCTTCTAGGAGAGGTGAAGCGAAGTAGTGAATCATTCTGAACAAAAAAGAGATGCCGACCAGTCCAAGCAAAAACGTACTGACGTTTCGGCTTCCTTGACGGAAGTCTTGTTCACAATTAATGTAGCACCCCAAGTGTGCACTTACGTGGGCTGAGTGCATAATGATACTGATTCGAGTAAGCCCAAATGAATTACTTTTTGTGTGAAACTGCTGAACAAACCGATTGTTACGTGAAATGTTCTTGGAGAGTAATGTCTGTGTTTGTTTATCATTCTTTTTCATGTTTTATATTTCCTTGTCCTTTGCTGCTTGCTTGTAACTGCCTACGGTACCATCCTGAGGAGGGTGGGAGTGGTAGCAGGCGGGGAGAAAACACGTTGCTTCGCGGGAAATAGCAGGGCACCCTTGGAACGCAACCAGTTGCTTTCCAAGGGAGAGTAGTAATACACATCCGCAGTATCCGGTAACGCCACCGCTAATTGAGCTATTCACTCTTTAAAGGGAGTGACGGAACGCTTTCTTGGCGACGGTATTGTAATTCTCATACAGGGTTCAGGTACTCTGCCTCAAAGGGAGCAAGTAACTCCCAGAAGGAGTATTCCACCTCTCATTTTGGCGGCTACGCCCCACACCTAGTAAGAGTAGCCCAACGCTTTAAAAGTGAGTGAAATATAGGGCGAACCTTTTTACTCACAGCCAGAGTGCCCAGCAATCCTCGACTTCTTAGAATGTGAGGCTTTTATGATGCCCGCGAACCGGCACCTTGTTATTCAAGATGGCGGTATTGGGACACTGCGGACTCCAAGCCCCCATGCACAAGCTGTAACGAAGCGTGGTGACGTATTGAGAGGTGGATGGTAGAAGCCTAGATGGATGCCAGTCGAAGCCTCGAATATCGCTGTCCGTATACCAGGCAGCCTGTACACCCTGGGAGATCCCTGGGTATCTTGGCAGTCAGTAAAAAAATGTACCCCAGGGCATTTATGGCGCATGACATTTTCTAAGCAACCAAAACATGATCACCCCCTCATTTACAATCCTTTCTGCTACCACTTTTCTAAGCCAGGCAAGTAGTCTCTTTCCATTGTGCTCGACTGACGTTACGAAGCGAGCCCCGTAGGCTCACGTGTCGATTCCTGATATCCTAATTTCTGCAGACACATAGGCAGAAAGTACAGGCTAGAAAGCTCAGGTGAGGAGAAATTGCTGTCAAAGTAACATCCAACAATAAAGACAGTAACCTCATTCCCTAAACCAGAATCCTGGGTGACATCCCACCTGAGCCTGAACATCTCCCAGGGTGCAACATCTGAGCCAGACCTGGCAAGTGAAACGGATGCCGACCTGCTTGAATGCTCGAGTGATCAGGTTGTGACAGTGGTCAGGTGCATCACAAAAAAGAGATTACAAGAAGAATCGACACAAAACCCTCATTCCGGAGCTTTAGTCATCCCGTATATCCCGAACCCACCGCGGCGTTACAAGTGCCAGCCCTTGTGGCATTGCACTACCTGCTGCACCCACTGGTGAGCCGGGTGAAGCTCTTAATTTATAAATGCAATCTTGACCGGAGTCTTCACTGCATCGAGTCCCGCGCACTCCGGAATAGCAGAGAAAACAAGCCCATCGCTTCCTCTTCTGCTAAATCTAAAGAACACTGATGTTCGCCGCCCTCATTGCAGTATTTCAGGCACCCGATCCGCAATCATTTATCCTTAAACTTGAAGCGCAGTAGCTGTGGGCGTATTGTGCGGCTTTACTGACTACCAAACACAGCACCTTTGGAAACTACAGTTCGCCGCATTATCCAATGAATGCAAACACTTGAAACCGCGCCTCCAGCGCTTCCCTCCAAATAAGGACAGCGCTACGAACAAGACGACCCGCCGCCATGTCAAAACAACACCTACGTACCTCCCGTCAGGCAATCGAGCCGCAACTGCCCCAGCTTGGAAAATGCGGAGCGGGGTCCTTGGGCCGTACAATGCGGTATGTGTAGGAAGGTTTACAACTATGGCATCACGTCTCTATTGGGCACCGTAAACGGTATGTCTCCACAAAATTTCCGCAAGATAGTCCCTCCAAAAAATCTTCCGCACCAACCGCAGCGGACCGCCGAGCTTGTAGGCTGAACCACATTAGGCCTGTGTAGCAGACGCAGTAAAAGTCGGGATGCCCAGTCCCCACACATAAGGTACACGAACACCGTCGTCAGCACAAGCTTGGCATTGCTCTCGGGTATCTATAGAACCTCGAATTCATGGTAATGCAAGATCTACTTTAAGCCGCCTTGTAGAATAAATTTGGGTTCTTTGGCACGATCGAAAGGCCTCTCCGGCAGGGGCCATCAAGCTGGCTTCCGACGCGTTAACCACGTGCGTGGCCGCATCCACCGAAGCCCAGAGACGTTCGCTGACACGAGACCGCAGTAGGCAGTTGAGCGGAAGCAGACCCGTTTCTTGGAAATCTCCCAAAGAATGCTAGCATGAAGCGCAATGGCATTCACGAGTCCCGCCATCCGCTTGGGATAGTAAACTGGAGGCACTCGGCACCGACTACAAAAGCCACACCTAAGGTACGCATTAAAACACGGCCGCACTGTTCGTCGAGTTCCACCGACCTAACCCACACCGAAACTTGGATCTGACTGTATCAGTCCGCGGCATCTTAGCCTTCAACCCAGCGTCCCGCCTAATTGTGGTCGTAGCGCCAAATCCTCCCCTGGCGAGCCTGGGCGGGCAAAAGTGAGTTGTAATTGCTATAGCAACGTCACCGCCATGTTGAGCTTGGAGGCGTACTAATTGTCATGGCAACACAGCGAGGAGGCGCAAAATGGGGGGGGAGGGGGGGGGGGGGGGCTAATGATTTCCTCCCCCCGCTTCTTCCCGCCGCTCCGCTGCCGGCCCCGCTAGCCCCGCGCCGCCCGCTAGGCCTCGCCGAGACCGGCGCGCCTCCATGCAGGCGTACGTACGCAGCTGGGACAGTAAGACGGCAGCAGAAATCGCACTTCAACACTTTATTCATGTTACGAAAATACGACCGAGCACAAACGCAACGTGCCGTGATAAGCACTGATGTTCGACACGCCATAGCACAAGTTGACATCCAACACTGTACACGTAGTTGTACAGCTCAGGACACCGCGCTGTCGTTCAGATTAAATTCACGCTTTACGAACGAGTGTCTCACCTTTTGCTAACACGAAGCAAAATCACTTCTTGCTGCGCTTCCTCCCTGTGCATGGGGCATATAACCGCTCTTCTGTGGTCTTCAGAACGCTGTCATGATATTTCCGCTATGCTACGACTCGCACGCGAGCCCCGCGGCTTCTCTCGCGCACCGGCGCCGCTGTTGCTCCGGCAGCTGCGGCGACCGTTACCCCGCTGTCGCGCATGCGCGCCTAAAGTCGCGCCGGGAAGAGATAGAGTGGGAAAAACAGTGAGAGGAGGAGGAGTGTTTTGCTTGCCCCGCGCCGCTGCGACTTGGAGCACGTAAATCAAAGAGGAACTAGCAAAAAGTCACCTCGGACTGACTGTATCTCACTACGCGCGCCCACCTTCGTAGATCCGGGCCTATCGTACTAGTTCGCCTAGCGGCGGTGCCATCTCTCGTGGGGCGGCTCAACTAGCGGCGCGGCCAACCGGTTTTCGGTTCATTGCGTCTCTACCCGCACCTCGCACCGAGTCGGGGTCTGGGCTCTCTGCCATTCGCACGCCCTAAATATTGGGAACAAAAAACATCTCTCACTTCAACTGTAGAGACCTTAACAATCGTGATGACGTTATGAGATTCTGCCCGCTAATTAGCCAAGTGTGTGTGCAGGAAGCTCATCTGATTATTAAACAGCCAAGCTGTCAAAATAGTTATGTCGTCTTGAACAGCAGCCTACCAGCTGTACTGGGGGACGAAAGCCTCCCCCATTGACCTCTAAACGCCCAAGGTTCTCCGCTGCTCGACTCTATTTTTTGCCTCCGAATTTTGGAATTTCTTCTCTTGATCTCGGCCTTTCACTTCTAGACTTTAACTCTGTAACACTGGTGATCCACCGGTTGTCATTTTGTCTAACAACGTCGCCAGCTGCAGTTCATTGCTGCTCTTTTATTTGAACAATCATAACCTTTTCTTGAGCTTGTTTTCTAATCCAGAGAACTCGTTATCTCTACCTTAGCGTTACTGCTACCATTATTCTGTTCATGGCCCCTTATGACACCCGAACTTAGCTTTCAAGTTGTTCAAAAATGCTCCAAGTGTCGGCTCCATACTTATTCAAAGGCAGGAAGAATTGCTTGTGTTATTTCTTTTCGTGGGCACGGGTAGATTACATTTCGTTATTTCGTAGTGTTTGCCGAGTGCACACTATCCCCAACTCTTTCTCCGCCGGAGTTTTTTCTCGTGGTCGAGATCAGCACAGCCACCTTTGTACTTGTACTTGTGGTGTTTTGTTACATTTGGTTAATGGGGTGATCTCGGAATATTTATTCATTATTATTACTATATAGTTATTCGTATTCACTTTTACAAAGACGGACGTGGTTTCTCTTTTTAGTTCTTCAAGAATTTTTGCAGGTGTTTTGCAGATTCGCTTAGCAAGACAATGTCGTCTACAATCCTCAAACGACTCAAGTCTTCTCTGTTTACTCGTTATCCTGTGTTTTCGTGGCAATGTTCAACGCACGAGCCCTCTCTAGTGAGGGAACTATACCTGTTTTTTAGGTGAAATTGGAGATCTCGGATATTTTCCGTTAAGTAAATTTAGTGGAATAAGAGACGGCATCATAGAAATGACCAGCGGACATATTCTGTGCTTCTGCGGGTATCGATAAAAAAGAGCACGTGGTGGGATGTTTAGCCTGTCGGTGGCCACCAATGCAGCTTGTTCCGTGAGACTCTCCGGAGTGCAAGTGCAAGCTTCTTCGCACCTTTTCCCGGAGGTTGACTGATGAGCTGGAAGGAAATGGGTGTTAAGGGCATGTCCATATGAGATGGGCGATGGTGCCCTTCGCAGCACATGTAGTGCAGTTTGGTGACGGATCGGAAACCGGGTTAATATGGTGCAGTATGTAGTTACGTAGCAGTGTGTTGGTCAGTAGTAGGCGCCAGAGATGTTCTTCCACGTTAGTAAGATATTTATGTGCGGCCCGACACATTGGACGGGAGAAGCGGTAATGTGCGGTGATTCCATGATAGCGTAATAGGTTTTGGCGGGCTGATGGGGCTGCATGTAAGGTGACGAGGCAATTGTTCCTGCTCTGGTCGTGAGCTATCGATCTGCTTTGTTGACAAATTTGTTACCCCCAAACCCCGAATGGGTAGGAGTTCACATCAGCTCCACTTGAGTGATAAAATGTATTTGGAACTGAATTTTCAGTTCCGTGTTTAGAACTACTGTCTTTGGCAAAGTTTTTTATGGCGGTTTTCGAAACTGAAATTACAATTGCCGGTGTCGCCGGGTGAGGCAGGGTCACCACAATCGCCGCATCTTCTGGCGCTTCCAGATTGCCGGTGCGTACGTTAAGGAAACTTATGGGTGGATTGCTCCAATCATATAGAGCCTTTCACAGCATAATCATCATTTTGGCCATAATCGGCCGCGTCCACGTATACCGAGTTGGGGTTTTTTGTGTACTTCTCGATTAGTATGCGGGCACGTTATTTCCTGCGCTTTAATTATGTACCGGGTGCATGTTTCGATGAATGGTTCGAATGAGAAGTAAAGCGTGAGGTTCATGGGTTATGGGGCTTCTTGGATCGGTTATTTGTGGTACTCGCAGATTTCCTCCATGCATGATTTTTTGGATTGTGTGGGATACCGGTAGTCGCGAATGCTGACTGAGCCTGCGTGTGCGTCGCACACCAGAATTTCCATATAATTCATTATGCCGCAGGATTAAGGCTGTCTACAGAAACACTGGTTTCAGCAATTGTATGCAGCCTCGATGATGAAGACTCCGTGTGCCGCCGCTTTACGGTATGTGTCAGACAAGGTGCCCTTCTGAGCATTTTGGAGGCCGCAATAAATATTGAGAAATTTGAGGACTTCCATAGTGCACCCGGTATTGCGGGTGTTCGCTGGATACTGAAAAAATATTTTAAGTTCTGTGGAATTGTCGTGAAAGAGTTTAGGCGCTGTAGAAGACGCACCACTTCATAAGAAAGCAGCAATGAAAGTAACAAAGTCACTAGAAGATCTCTAAAGCAAACTAAAAGATGAGATATTCTTGTTTTAGGAATTCACAAGGAACTACAGCTTCGATGTGTAAGAGATTACACAATAGTATAACTAAAAAAATCCGGAGGCCACAATGTGATGAATGGACACGTGAGAGATAGACCGCGAAATTGAGCCAGCGGGAACGACAGCGACAACGGCAAGGGTGAGCGCCGCGCGTAGAGTTATGGCCGGATAAAAGAAACCGGGCAGAAGTCAAGCTGCTGAATATACATGGTGCCGCGGAAACGACCCCGTGCGACGCCTCGTCCACAAGCCACTTTGTACAAGACCGTCACTAACTGCTACCAAGTCTCGAGAACGCGCTAGCGCGTTGTCATCGTGCCGCTGTTGCGCCGCCTTCTGAGGATCTGTCGCTGCTGTCCGGTGCTGCCATTCCTGCTTCAGAATGGTTGTGCTCGAGGCTTACGCAGACTACAAGCTTGTTCGCCGTCTGTCCTCTCATTCGAGCCAAAAGACACGCATCCAACAGAACGTGAGACAATTTGCTTATTGACCCATGTTGCGTTTTTCCAACTGCCAGGCTGCGTTGTGTACTTCGAAGATATTGGCGGTGGTTTCTGTGCGAACTGAAACCGTACTGTCTGTAAAGTTCCGTCACCTACTATGGTCACGTCGTTTTCACGTTTTTCATCCGGTTATTTACAGTCGTCAGCGTTGCAAACAGCGTTCGTCCTGATGCCTGTGTCCTTCGTGGCCCATTCCTAAAAATTTGGTGAGGCTGCCATGGTTCCTTGATTGGCATCTGAAGAAATAGGATGAACGTTGTGAGAATAGGACATTTGAGACTGAAAAATGTGGTTGTTAAGAAATGAATGGCGATCGTGACGAAGCTGAGTCTCCAAAGAATTTAACTACGCCAGTGGATCGATACCCTATGTGCGGAGAAGCGGGTTGAAAGGGCAACTGAAACAGGAGCCCTCCGAGAGACTTCAGGAAGAGAAAACGAGGAACAAGAGCAAGCAGACGAAAGAGCCAGTGAAGAAGCTGAGAGAGATAAAGAAGCAGCCGACAATGAGATGCAAATCCTGGAGTTAAAGGTCCTTCTTCAGGAAGGATCGCGGCACCCCACAACCTTTACTGCCGGGAGCGAAACAATCTCCAATTCACGCTTCGCGAATTCACAAAAGTCCCCCCCCCCCCCCCCCCCCCGTCCTGGTGGACGAAAGGCGCTTGTCTTCACGTGTGTTTGCAGTGCTTCGAATGCGGGGCAACTGGACAGTGGTGACCCCAGGACAAACGGGCCGTCGTGCATAGTATGTGCTTGTCAAGAGAAGCAATGACCGTGACTGGCCGCAAGAATGCGGCGCAGTCTCGACTACGGTACCGTAATAATAGCGTTATTACAGTGGTTCAGATTCACAGCGCAAGGGTACGAGGAGAAGTTCCAGAATGTCTGGCCCGAGGACGGCGAGATGGGAAGGCAGTTTGCAGCGGGGCTGTGGAGCCATTTTCTCAACGCGGTGAAAATGGCCAAGATTTTCAAAACGTATGAAGGCCTGCGCGATTTCGTATTTCTGAGCGACGCTACTGTTGGTGTCACCCGAAACTCGTGTACTTCACAGAGCTGCATGAGTTTGCCACCCTGAGTGTTTCGTCAGACGTCACGAACCGTTTCCTCGAGGCGCCAAACCTTGTGAACTCAGGGAAACCTGCAACCGACACGTCGGATGTGCGAAGGGTGCAGCCGACACACCGGGAGTTCCCACGCAGAAAAGCTTTTCATCTGATCATCTGGGACACCGTGCGCAAGATTGTCGCACTGCGATCAAATGGAGTAAAAAATCCCGCCATCTCCACGAATTGAATGATGATGAGAGGGGCGAAGCTCAAACGCTTATCGGTGAAACCGTGAAACATTGTTATTGGTCTTCTTGACGGCGTGCACTATCTGAATGAGTGAAGGACATAAGGCGCGTTCGTAGCCATGCTCGCGTCTCTTTTTGTAGTGCAGTGGGAATTGCCACACGTACCTGTCGTCGCGGCCAGAGAGTTGTGGGATCGAAAGCGGGCGCCGCCGCGTCAAGACCCACACTCCTCACTCGCAAAGCTTGAGAATTCCCACCGCTCCGTTGACAAGCCCGTCGACGAAGTCGACGTTTGTGGTGATTATGTAGGGCTTGTTAGAGACGATGAGAATCTCCATGGGTAAGTTTGCAAATTCGGTGTGTGACATTTTTACCACCTTGGCCATCGCCTTCTGCAGAGCGTATTGTACGCGTACCCCCGGTACGTGTCTTGAGCTCGCAGGCGACGAACGACAACCTCTTCTTCTTTCTTTCCTCCGGGTTGGTTAGCAACGAAACGCGTTGAACGTTTTGACTTCTTCGGCCAATCTTTGGTTGGCCAATTCCTAGGGCGATCCTGCCTCAATCATCATCGTGGTGCCTGCAGCAACGAGCAGCAACGAGGGACGGGACCGGGCCCGAGGAAGAGGAGCTTACGCCCCTAAAACTGGTCGAAGTGTTGCAGGCCAGATCACAGTTCCGACAGTTGTCGAAGCGGGCCAGAAGACAAGGATAAAGTAGTTGCTTTTTTCATTACAAGCCCCCAAGGCAAGCCGCGACCACAAAGTTCCACAGGGCCCAGCCGTCGAATGCAACGGTACCTGTTCCCAATTGCAATGACACCAGTGTTAGAATTTCACCGTCTCGTCAAGGAGATGGCACTTGGCACTGTACGAGTGCTTGGGAAATTAGCTAGCACGGTCTAGGACACTGGGAGCGACACAGCCATCGCCCGCAGCTGTATTGTCACTTTCGATTGCTAGACAGGAACGTCACGCCGAGTTGTTCTTGACGGCTCCATCAATGAACTCGAACAAGAAAACATACCGCTCCACACGACGTATTTTTGAAAGAGATCACTGCAACCTACATAAGTCATCCTGTTTACGACCTGATTCTCCGGAACAACCCAGGTCTCAAGGAACCTGAGAAATAGAAGGAAGCTAACAGTAACGCTTAAGATTTGAAGGTAGTGAAGCCTCATGCAACCTTCACGGCCATCACGAAGGTTTAGGTCCGTTGAGTGTTTTTCTTTTGGGGGTTTTGGTTTAT
>CM023450.1:160321921-160483610 GCA_013339765.2 Haemaphysalis longicornis | reverse complement strand
AAATATCCGTCATACTAACCGCTGGTTCTTTTACTTGCTTTCTATTCTATGGGTTCTGTTTTAGGGGCGAAGCTCCTTAAGTCAGGGGTCTGTCCATCCCTTGTGTCTCGTGGTACGTGACCGCCGCATGCTTTCGGAGATGTCGCAAAGTGAGCCGCGTTGCACGCGCATGAACCGGCTGAAACCCGGGCAGCGAAAAACTCGGCCCCGGGGAGCGCGAGCTTGTCTGTGTTCACCAACGGAGGCGCGAGCGCACGTGCACTGCGAGGGGGAGATCACGCAAGAGATCACGCCACGAACGCAGGCAGTCGTTCTCGGAGATCGAACGAGACGCAAGGACCTTTGCTCGTTTCCTGTGGTCTTGTTCGGGCACAAGTTCGCCCTAAATAAAAGTTCTTTCTTTACTGTTGTGTCCCATCCTACGTGACAAATTGCGGTGGAGGTGCGGGGTAGTCCTCGATGGCGCGGGGTCTTTCACCAGGTCTGGGCCTGGGAGCATTGACTCCGAAAATAAAAGTTGATTTGTACAATGTACGCACACAGTCTTACGTCTTTCTTAATGATGTAATGGGCGAACTTTCACGGGAGAGTTACGGTTACCGATGATCTCCCCCTCTCGAGCTTCGCCCCACTTATCATCATTGATTCCGTGGATATGGCGTGATTTTTTTCCCCTTGGCCTGGATTCAGAGCCATTTCGTTTCTGAAGCTTGAGAAGAAGTGGATTTCGGTTGCCGTGAAATAAAATACATAGTAGTATATATTGTAGGCCCGGTGTTGCTAAAGACGCTATGCTAGGTTTAGGGCCATACCGCCAGCTCTTGACCAATTGGAGTAACCATTAAACATGTAATGTGTTTGCCACCGTCTTTTGCACCTGCTGTGTAAAGTTAAGGTGCCCGCAACCCATTTTACACAAATGAATATCTTACCCGACGGCATAAACAATCCCTCCTAAACGGGCACGGGCAACCATGGTTAGTATTTTGCTTTAGAATCTTGCCCACCACACACACTTCTCTCGCCACGACACAGGCCGCTCCGCAAACTTCTTAATGTTATTTATGAAATAGGCCGGTTTTTATTGGATAGGGTTGGGCCACCTGGCGCCACTGAAACTTGCCAGTACTCCAGTTGGACCATCGCCGTCACCTACGCAAATCAGGTTTATAAGTTACCTCGAGTATACCTAACATCGTCCCAGGCCTTCACAAATCTCCGTATTATTAGATGCGACGCTTAGAGCTTCTCTTGTCGGCGGCCCTGTCCTTCCTGCGTGCGTCCGTCGTCGTCGTCGGCGTCCGCACGCTCCTCCGTTCACCCCCTCTCCTCTCCGATAGCGAACACTCTGTCGCGAGGGTTATTGGATTGGATTGGCTTGGCTTGGCTTGGCTTGAATTTGATTGGTTTAGATTAAAGTGGATTGTGTTGGATTGTGTTGCGTCATAGCCGCGGCAGACGCACTGGCGCCGGCGCGTGCCCAGGGGCGGTATTCTCAAGTTCTGTCCCTTCTGCGTCCCTTTCAAAAGTGTCTCTTTTGGCGAGCCCTGATTGGCTAAAAGCAAACAACCGCAAGTGACGTAACGCAAGCGCGGCAAACCTACTGCCAACCTCGCTCCATGCTGCCAACGTCCACTTCTTAACCGGAAGTACGTCACGATGAAAGGGACGCAAAAGGGACGTTTTCAAAAGGGACAGTTACGAGAATACCGCCCCAGGTGAGATCGAACACTCTCTCTCAACATCTGCGAGTGTGCGCCCCAGCGCGCTCTCACTCCGCCGGTGGGCGGTGCTGCGCGCGGTGCTGCGCATGTGCAGTACTCTCTCTCTCCGCGGTCAACTCTCCTTCGGGCGCGGTGCGCATATAACCGGTGTGCCCCTCTCCGGTGGCCTTTCGGTCGACGGTTGCTCTCCGCTTGCGCTTGAACCCCCCTCATCGTCGCATCACACCAGGGTTCCCGCGAGGGGAGGTGGGCGTAATTTTTTGGTGGTACGCAACGCCTAGTTACTGCTTGTCTATTTCCTGCAGCATTGGTCACCTGCTCAACTTGTGCGCCTTTATACTAAACTTTTCACTAATACAGTTGACGTTACCGTGTCGTGTGGCAAGGGAATTACGTCACTGCCAATGTCAACCCGCACCTACCCTCGTCTGCACAATGCCCCACGGACATTATTCACGTGGTAATACCCAAGAAGTGCGAAATTTTCTCCACCGCTTTAAAAGACACCGAGTCTCAAAAACGCAAAACAAGTCTGTCATGCACATTGTAATGAAAGAGGTTTCAGTTATGTGCTTCTCCAGTGCAACACATCCAAAGAGCATTCATGGAATATGTATCGATTTCACTTTATGAAATATTTTTTACAGTGAGACCTTATGGGACAGTGTAAACCAGCCTTGAAGACGCGTACACGAGGAGAGAGCAGGACAGCACAGACGCTGGGACTAGCACAGTTTAATTCATAAAATTTCGAAGTAAAAAGAAGGTGAGAGCTTGCGCCGAAAAAACAATAATAAAGCTAACGACGCAAATAATTGTGGGCTCTAGTTCAGAAATAATGTTCAATAAAAAAATTCAAGAAACAGGCCATCAAGCGTCAGAATCATCTAAACCTGGGAAATTTAGGCAAGGAGGTGTGCAAGACAAAAAAGGCAGGCGGACCGTTTTCTTTGCTGCCAAGAACCACAACGTTGATTGCCCGCTTCTAGCTATTGTGACCGAAGAACCACCATGACAACTGGTTGGACGGTACCTTCAACGTTGTCTGATCAGGCCGGATACTTCATATCGCTTTTCCGCTACATCAATGAAATGCGTTATTGAATTTCTGTGTGAAAAACAGACGATGCTAAATTTTGCATTTTCTGTGGACATTGAAGAACTTTGCATTGAGTGCCACTTAACGATTTGTTTCAAGCGGTGCCACAGCTCATTGTAGAGAATGGCGCTGTGTCGTTCCACAACGCGTTAGGCGTTTTGGTTGATTGGTTCTTGCAACTTTCCTCGGTGTACTTCTCGTAAGCTTTTGTTCAGATTCCAAATAAGCTGTACCTAATGAGAGCGGAATCTGTATAGGGTCTAGTGTAGCACCTGTTTTGTGTCACACTAGATGTTTGCTATCAAAATTTGACAATACACTTCACAGGACATTGGTTGACGGTAGGGTGGTGAAGCTTCTTAGGTATGTTGAAGACTAAGGTTTTTGTTAAACCTGACGAACCCTTTGAAGTTGAAAGTAATCTGACATGACATTCTTCGCTCTTCTAAAGCGTGCGGCAGAGTGTTACCTTTTACGATGGAACTCGCTTTAGAGAATTAAAAACCTTTTTAGACATAAAAGTAACATTCTACAATATAGGACACATTTTGCTGGATGTACACTTGCCACACTGGCGACAAGGATGCACGTACCTCTTTGAGAGAGAGCTGATTGAAGCTTATCAATTGTGAAAGCACCGTTTTGATGAAAACGTAAATCTGCCTTCACCAGCTGTAATAGGAAAATAAGCTGAATATTTGAAAAGGAGCCGATATTGGATTGCGCGCTCAGTTTGTGTTTTACTTAGGTTTTTACGCCGCATGCCCTGACCTTGTCTTTCCTTCGAAAATTTTATTATGAAGCTGTTGCTAGTCCACCCTGTGCGCCGTCCTACTCTCTCCTCGTGTACGCGTCTTCAAGACTACGTTCTACCATTTTTCAAAATATGTGCCGACAGGCCCAACACCACACACCTATAGGAGACCTGAGAATATAAGGGTGTATCACACTGTTCATAAAGCAGTCTTGAATGTCGCTGTCAACTATTTAGGGGTGTGGTTGGGTACAATTAAATTGTCTCTTGTTTGACTCTTTGTAGAGGCACGTGTGGAATTCAAGTGACGTCGTATTGGCAATTGTTGTCGGTGTCGTTCACAGCTCTGCTTTCTAACCACATTCACAGGGTGAATCGGCGCGCACTTTTTTCAGAAATTTACACGCGCTGTTTACTTGCAGTTTTTATTACGCTTCTTTTACACTACGATTTTCTCTTTCATTTAGGTAACTGTGACCTCTTACACTAACTAATTGTTTTGGATAGTAGCACATCCAGCCCACTTTTCAGCCCCATAACCTCAATTAGGTTTCATTTGGATTAGCCAAAATAGGTTCCTTTAAGATTTGAATGGCTCAGCGGCACAAAACATCACTGCAAATCAAGGCAAGTGTGTGTATCCTGATCACCTGTACGTAAAGACAAGACGTGAATACAAAAGGCAAGCACACGGAGGCTGGAAATTCCTTTTGAAAATAAAATCGCACTGCTCAATCCTGCTTGAGAAGCTTGTCAATGTTAAAAGTGCCCCACACAGGCGGAGCTAAACCACAATTACATAAAAAACCGTACCTTACCTAAGTATGTGGAGTTGAATATATTAATTATTTTAGATCCGTCCGAGGAAGGTGCGCCAACAAATTCTTTGTTAAACCTTGACCTGGAAACCAATAAATAATGTGCCTTTTAACTGTGGTACAGGCCGACAGATCGCCAGGTAAGTATAGAGTGATACGGGAGCTGTGTCGAAGGCCTATAGAACTTAAAACCTGCAATACTCCTTTAGGCTCTAGAAAAGATGGTTCAACAGAACAATAACGCACCGCTACTCCATCGTACATATGCATATGCGTACATAAACTATGTACCGCTCGTCACACTAGCCCGCACGGGTTTCGCATTTACGTATTCCTAAGAGGCTTAAGTATCCCGATAATTTTAAGGAAATTCCAAAACAGCGGTAAAAAATATTATGCGAGGACATCAGCAAAGAAACAATGAGTTTTGCACCGATTGATAAACCTTTTATTTCTACATTCGGCCTGATAGAAAACATTTGCAGTACCCTCATTTTCACTCAGGATAGGCCGCAGTTGTTCGACGTGTTTTTTTCCCTTATGGCAATTTTTCTGGACTGCGCTGTTTAAGACACGACGGTTAGCATCTAAACCAGTATTAGCAGGTATTTGAGACACTTTAAAGCATACTTTAACGCGACGAGTTTAGACTTACCACTTGTTTGATCCTTTTTTATGATAGTAGTAGGTCTGCCAAACGTGCTGCAGTTGCTTTTCAGAATGCATTGTTCTTGCGAAGACACAGTCTGTCGGGTCACGGCCGGTTGTATCCGTTTCGAAGTTACGCATTTCTAGGAACATTAGGTCGTTGGGTGCCAGAAACTAAAAAAAGACGCACACAAAACACACAGTAAACGCCACGCTCTGGGTTCTTACGGTACCCTAGAAACGGATGATACATCGTATATAAGAAATATTCCCTGGCCTTACACAGAAATCCAACCCTATATCTACTGCAAGTTTTACCCCCCTGCGTAAACCTCATTCTATGTCATGCATAATAAGGCGAACCTAAATCACTAACGAATGCATCCATGTAATGATAGACAGCAGCATCTGATTAACCCTGGGTGAGTAACCATTACTAATTTTAGGGAATAAAACTTTTTGAACCTTCTCAACGTCTTACATCAGGGAACAACTTGCGATGTACCATGTACAACACAAAAGTACGTGCATGTGCTGGTGACACGAAACATTAAAGGTGCACGACCATTTTGCAGTTCTGCCAAGCAGCCAGCCGACACGTACTGAGTCACAGATACTGACAAGGTTTGGATGTGCGGTTTAATGTAATCACTGCGAGAAGCAGTGGCACCCCTGCATTAGTTGCACGACCATTTCCATTACAGACAATAGATGCACCAGCACGGTTTCTTCAACACAAAGAAGATCTTCGTGTTTTAGTTTTACTTCAAGAGTGTATAATGGACCTCGTAGTAGACTCGTTCGCTGGTAGGAGGTCTTGCTGCGAACACTTGTTGATGGTGTAGCCCTCACTCCCATTGTAACCCGGGAGTGACCACCACGCTACAATGCCTCGTTCGCCCAGAACTGCCCTATTTTGGACGGCTCCTGCCGAAGATGCGGCCAAAAAACACCGCTGTAGACGTGCCCTTTATTGGAAGCGGCCAGAAGACAACACCTTCGACGCACAGGCCTCCACCCTTGCAGAACACCTGACCTCAATCGGTGGATATGAAGACGCCGCCAGCGCTCCCTTCTGGCGTTTCTTAGCGAAACCGGAGTTAACCTATACCTGTAGCGTAGTATTTATGCCATCAGGGATACTATCGCACTAAAAAAGTTTCGACGAACATTTGTACACATCTTTAGACACTGTGAGTGAAGGGACATCGTATCATGAAGGGACATCGAGCACCGGAGATGATACTGTTTTTGTATTCCCTTCCAGTATTCCCCTCATTACCAACTTCAGTGTTGCCATGCATACCGACATGGACCCAGAAGAAATGAAAGATGGTCACCCAAAGTACAACGAAAGAAATAGCCATGACTGCATCGAGGTCTTGCCTAAAGCTTAAAGCCGACGCAAACGTGGCAGAAGAACAAAAAGAATTGCGCCGCCAGCCGCACCTCAAAAAACGCCACTACCGCCTCTACGTCAACACGTTAGCTATTACTTCATCATCAGCCACTTCCCTGGGATGACTTCAAGCTTGTGTTAAGACCTCAAGGGATGTGGAATGTGGAATGCACGGGATGCATGGGATGTGGAATGCACGGAAATTTCCTTCACCTTACTCAATGCCATCCGTATTCTTTGGGTACAGGCGATCCTGAAGGTACGTATCGACACAACCCAGAAAACGGCTACCGGAAACGCACCTTCTGCGAAGACCGCTCGTGCTGTGCGCCAAAATAAACAAATCACTATCAGGGCTGCCATCCACCAAGTCTATATCTATGGCTTAGCAGAAGGTGACTAAATCAAACGCAATATTCGCAAGGCAACCCTTTGATTCACAGAGGAGGCAGTTATGAAAAACCTCGACAAAACCCGTGACGCAATACACGCAGCGCACAGATTGGTCCATACTACAGCGGTCATTCTTCCTTTCACGAGACCAAAGTTACCTTATGTAAGACTGTGTGGGGCCGAATACAAAAATACAATCGTGTTCTACATGTAGTGTGATTGGTCACCGTTCCGCAGTCTGCCTTCAAACGACAGCTCAAATTTTGCACTTCGTTCGGGGTGAAGGACACTTTTTCATATCACCCATGCTCTCCCATGTCTGGTATCAGTGGTGTCCTTGATCTCTCTGGCTCCCCTGCAGGCACCAAGCGCTACGCTGGAGATTATAGTCTGCGTCAACGAAGGCTTCGGCAAGTCAGGGCGGAAAGCCGGGAGCCAGCATGAGACCCTTCTTTCACACGAGGGCGAACGCGGGAGCGGTCTGCCATGCCCAGTTCAAGACTACGCTGCAAATCTAGCAAGAAAGGTCCTCAGCCCGTGAAGAATATTATAACCCATTCAAACATGGACATAAAACAAATTATCTGAGGGAAACGGGTGTCCCCCGCAGCTGTGGCCACAATCCCTCTTTCCAATCTAAATACTCAAGTCTACCACACCATGTCAGGGTTGCACACAACACCTACAGCTCATTGAGTTACAACAATGAGTTATATCATCTTCTTAATCACGTCTTAACGCTTTATATCGCACTTATCAGTGTATTGTGACCGAAAAATGCAATGAAGCTAACCCACAGCCCCCACCCATGATTTCCGCGCCTTTTAACATGCCACAGCCCCTGTCTTGATTTCCAGCCTCCTCCCTCGCCACAAGAAAGCCAAATCGCAGAGGCCAAACCTCAATCCAGCACCGCCTCATGCTTCCAGTCTATGGTAACCAAGCTTGATGCACAACTTGGCTCCTAAATCAAGAAATTCGAAACCTCAGGCAAGACAACAACCCCCTTCAGAAGACCAAGCAACCAACAACAAAAACAAACTAAGCACCTAAATGTCTGTCAACTGCTAATATCTCCCGTTGCCCTGTCCCGCCATCTTGAGGCCCAACCTGATGCCGGCCGCATCCGCCAAGCGAGACCTCAAACAGAGGCTCTCGCTCCCCCGCCGACCTGCTCCATAAGCCCGGTTTATCGGTAGCCAAACCCTCTCACTTATCCCTCGACGACCACAACATAGCTTGCCAATCAAGCCACTGCACCCCTGTAGTGCAACTTTAGCGTCTTGAAGAACAAGTGATTGATTGATTGTAGGGTTTAACGCACCGACGCAACGCAGGTGATGAGGCGCGCCGTAGTGGAGGGCTCCGGATTAATTTTGACCACCTGGGGATCTTTATCGTGCGCCGAAATCTCGTACACACGGGCGTTTTTGCTTTTCGCCTCCATTAGAAAAGCAGCCGCCGCGGCCGGGAATCGAACCCGCGACCTTGTGTTCAGCAGCGCAACGCCTTAGCCACTTGAAGAACAAGTGAAGCTCGGTGCTATAATATATAATCTCTCTCGATCCCCGACCAAAAAACGCGCTCCAAAAAACGAACGGTCTCACCAAGCATTCCGTCAACATCACCTATGAAGACCAGTCTTAACGAACCACAGCGAACCTCATCCTTTATTCAATAACCTGTGTACAGCACACCACGCCATAAAAAGGGTGCAAACACGCACTATTCACAATTTTATCACCATTGACGAAACCTAAATGCAATATCTTCATCCTAAACTATCTACGGCACGCCCCCCACCAAGAAACCTGACTGCTAAATCTATGATACAGGATGCCATCTTCCTAGCTGGCTCCCGTTGGGTACTTATTCTAGCAGAATTCACTGCCCAGAAATCAACCTTTGAGCTGTAAGTACAACATAAAAGAAGGTCGGCAAGTTGCCTAAAAAATTGGCGAGTTTAATCTCACGGTCATCAACGGCCCAGTTACTCCGACCCGAGCTGGCACCAGTCCCTACCGGGACAGCACCCCAGACTTCGTTGTGTTTGTCGGTGGGCCAGCTCGATGTCACGTGGTCATCCACACACAGTAACTTACACTCACACCTAAGCATCATTTACTTCCGCTTGCGTAACCGGGACTACAAGTGGCGATTAGGAGAAACGCGTGTTACGAACTCGAATAATTTCCGGAAGGCCATGTGGAGCAACTCCTATAACCCTCAATCATGCCTACTGTGCATGAATAAACGGCCTTCTTCTGACAGTACGATCTCATACTCAAGCTGGAACCGCGACTTCAGACCCATTGCACAGACGCGAGGTTACTGCACTAATGGAAAGCACGCCATAGCCTAAACCCGTAGGCAGAAACGCCGGTGTCGCACTCTCATGCTCCGCAGGCGAGTGTCTCTCCTCAATCAACAGACGGCGGCGAATGTAGAGTCGCTAAGCAAGGGAACGTGGCTCCAGCTTTGTGACAGCTTCGAGGGCACGCCGACCCTCCGCAAAACTGCAAACATACTTCGGTACCTTATTGAGCCTCTAAAATGCAAGAGAAATTAAATCCAAACATGTCCCGCACCTTGCAAAGTTATCCTGGACTCAAGAAAAGCTTATTCAAGAATTAGTAGCTACATACCTTCAAACAGGACGCCTCTCACCTGCGCAACCCTACTCTAGTGCCCTAAACGCAGACCTGCACCGAGATGTTCAATTTTCGAACTGGAACCAGTCGTGGCTGCATGAAAGAAAACGAGTGCGCAGGATCCTCACCAAGTAAACCATAAGCTGCTGGACTATTTAGTTGACGATTAACTTAGCATCCTGCTTGAACATATCAACAAATTCTGGACATCTGGCCACCTACCCATTCAATAAAAAACCGCTGAAGTCCGCTTCATTCCTAAAGCATGCAAATCCCCACATATATATGATCTCCGGCCTACTTTCCCTTACCTGTTGTGTAGGGCAGCTACTGGAATACGTTATATTCAAAAGGCTGCAGCTATACCTAGAAGAAACCAACCAAATGCCCAAAACGGCGTTCGGCTTTCTGCAACATTTTTAAGTACCCAACATATGTTGCGACTCAAAGCAGCGGTAACTGCACCTGAAACACGTCACTACCATCGAGCCATTTCGGCTCTCGACCTAAGAAGATCCATCGACGAAGTGGCGAACGCAGCGAGTCTCTCCCGCCTTATTAAAGCTGGCTGCAAAGCCGCAAGGCTGTACTCAAAATTGTAGAGGTAAAATCCAAACCAATCTGTCTAGGAAATCAAGGTACAGCGAAAGGCCGCGTATTGTGTCTGCTCTTCCTCAATATCACTTTTCTGGGTCCAGAACTACAGCTTGAGCATCTATCTAACCTTTCGCACGCACCACATGCAAATGACATCACCCTCTGGACTTACACTGATTTTCTCGAAGGGCTGCGGGACAGACTGCAGCTTGCAGCAGAAGAAGAAAATCATTGCGCACAGGCTTGTAGCTCACATTGTTCACCACAGAAATCGGAACCCATCATCATCCGTAAATACCCCCCACCGATATCACGTCCAACCATTCCAAATATCTCATGATGGCCATTTGATGATACCTAGCCGGCCAAACAAGCTATTAGGCCTTGCCATATAAGGCAATCGAAGAAACGGCATTGCATTATCAAAACTACGTGACATGTCTGATCAAGCCGTGCATGTGGTTACGTAGGTCACTAACCGTCATCGATTAATCAACGAAAATGACACAAGACTAATTCAAAGTTTTGCCGCATCTCGCCTCACCTATGTCGACCTAAAATAGTTAACAAGATCATTCGGAAAGCATTTAACCATGCCCTCTGGCTCTTTATGACTACGTCGACAACCAAGCTTCTTCAAACGAGTCTTCACAACACTATCGAGCAACTCATTGAAGGTCATCTCGCAAGTCAGCGCCTCCGCGTGACAGACACTCAAGGAGGACGCTTTGTTCTTCTATGAATCAACTAAACCTGGGCAGAACAAACCCACCTGACCCTTTTGTCAGACGAGCGGCGTAAACATATTTCGCTACTACCCCTACCGAAGAAAATGAACCCAGACTTCCATTCCAAGCAGAGGACCGGCCCAGCAAGCCAACCAGTGCCATGATTTGAAGCGCAAAAAAACACACGGCGGCCTGTCCCGTCTACACTGTTCTTCGTCCGTGTGTTTTTGTTGCGCTGCAAATCATGGCATCTATTCACCAACTAGCACAGCAAGAAGTTCTTCTAAGCCAACCAATGCTTATATGGCCTTCGCTCTGACGCCTTCTACACCAATGTAGCGAGCTACGCTGACTGCAAAACCGTAGTTGCAGTGACAACATTCAAAAAACGTTTCATTGCATGCGCTTCAATCCGAATAACCTTCCCTCGAGACCCCGAACAACTCGCGATAGCCTCAGACCTCTCTGTCATCCTCACTAACTCTCAAGCAGGCTGCCAAAGTTCAATTTCAGGGAGGGTGGCCCGAACGACCCTACCGGTACTTTCTCACCGAGAGATCATCGTTAGGGTACCCGACCATGCCTTTGTAACGGCACACAACTTCGCACACCAAAAGTCTTGCAAACAGGCCTACGGACTCACCGAGGTCACAGCAGCTGTGATTCCGCTACTCACCAGTCAGGACATAACTTATTTTTACCGGATCCCCAGAAACAAATTCTCGTATATTCTTCAATTCCTCAGCAAACCTCTGGAACTAACACTCCGCTAACACTACGACAATTACAAGCAGGGACGCTGTAAGGTTCGGGGGACAACAATACTCGAAGAATAACCTTTGGAAATTTCACTAAGTTTATATAGCCAAAAATCATGACCAGCGACAAACTAAGCAATAGGGGCTGCGAATACGCGATATAAAAAACGGCAACGAGTTCAAACAGGCGGAAAAGTCACAATCCGAGAACGAAAGAATAGGACGCAGAACATAGTGGTTACCGACACCGGTAGAAGTAGCCTTGAAATTTCCAGGTAGTGTGTCGTGGCCACGGTAGTACAGCTCGCTCCAAGTTACCGTCACCGTCGTGGGCAATGCAGCTCTCTGGAAGCGCCGCTGTCGTTCACCGGTGCCCGGCGAGACGATTTTGCAGGGGAGATGCCTTGAAGGTTCCGCCTGTGGAGAACCTCGTGGGGCACGGTACGGGTCCGGACGCATGACCGCCGCTCATTTCGGTCGCGCTCCACAATTCACTTTCTTTGTTCTCTCTCGGTGTTCTTCTCTGGCTCACCGCTGCCCGTCGGCTGCTGTCGCTCGCCGCTTCGGAATTCCTGTTGGCCGGCGCGAGCTTGTGCCGTGGTCTCGAGCACTCGGCGCCGTAGCTGGTGTCAATCAACTTGGCGGCGCATCTCACGCGTGTCGCTTGCTTCGTAGTTTCTTTTCGTCGTCTTCTTTAACCGGCCTTTGTTTTTGCCTTGCGAATTCTTCGCATGACAGATGCACGTACACCCGGCTCCAAGGAATTTATTGTTTTCCACACAGCACACCGCTCTAAGCGAACTTTGTTCACCGCTTGCTACCATCCAGCACGTATTTCTGGAATGCACTCAAAAGCCAGCCATACCACCGCTCTACACACGTTCATTTCCTGAGGTGTGGAAGGCATTCTCGACCCGCTGTCAAACGAAGGACCAGGCTCTCCAGGTGACACGAGGCAAGACGGTTATGGTGACGCATGAGCTGATAAAAATGTTCCGTCTCTAACTGGGGGAGTTTGGAACATCCGCTGCTGCCGTCCGCACAAAAGCTTAGCTATTCTTGCCTTGGCCGGGACACCATATTTATATTGTAGCGGAACATCTTTGTGCCACTCTAAGCACATTATGCCGCATGTGTGGGGCCCTCGGTTTGTCGTGTAGGCGTTCACATCCTAAGTGGTATTATTCGTACAGTATGCTCCCCACCCTCGAACAGATGTATAACCAAACGTCAGTGGAGGGCCAAGATTTTATCAAAGGGGGACGGGTGGGTTCATGAATCGTCTCAGCAGAGTCTGGCCTTATCACCATCACAATAGTAAATAAATTAAACCTTTATTGGCAAAATTGTTACGTACTTTTGGTTTAAGCTAAAGTATTCTATTATATTAGTGCATTAACCTCACATAACTAAATACTTGTGCAAAGCGACGGGTGGATTGCAAGCACCTGGTGGGGCACAGCCACTCCGTATTGCATGGTACTTGGTTTCTAACGTCACTGCGCGATGACAAAAAAGGGGTGCCTAATTGCCATTTAAAAATCTTTGGTTTAAATTTTTAAACCTAGATTTATAGTCGAAATGCCTCTACAGTGTCATCATTTAGGGGGTATTCCGACCCTTAGCGGCGGCCCTCTTTGCGGCAACCAATTCCTCGTGGTCACACAGTGTTCACGTACTAGCTGTCACCCAAAGCGTCGCTAACTAAGCGGCGTTTCTGCACTTTACCGGCACAGCCCTGGCGGGGGTATTCGCAGCTTGCCTCGCGCTTATATGGACCAGATAACTGCGGAGTGAGAATACCCGTAGTGGTTTCTTTAACCTTGACGTGGTGATAGTTCCGGCTGTCGGCCGAAGCGAAGCAACCTACTGGTGGGAAAATGTGAGTTCTTGGGAGAGCCTGCTGTCCAGTCCATGCTACTCGGACCAGCTTTTGCTCATCGAGAGGGCAGCCGGTGCCAAGGCAGCTTATGGATTCTCGTTTAAGACGAAACCACTCCCGCACCTTCATAAATGCTATGAAAATAAACGTTTCACTCTCTTTCTCAGTAATCGGTGCTTAAAAGACGATCATAGCTCGATGTGAATGGCTCAAGACCAACTCGGGCGACGGTTGCCAAAACAGCGCTTACATATGAGATGACACGAAAATCGAAATCTGTCACCAAGAGGGAATGTAAAATTCACCATACATAAGGAGGATGGGTAGTGTAGAAGGCCAGGTTGTTATTATGCATGGCATAAAATTAGGTATAATATTTTTACTGCTACGTAATTAAAAAGATGCTTAACAGAACACGTGAGATTGCCAGACAGGAAATACGCTGGGTGTGGTTAGATGTGTTGTCTGTATAGTTATTGAAGTATTTAGGTCGTGTTGCGTAGATTGCTTTGCCTTGAAGTTGTATGTGGATCACGCATAGGCCAGCTCCACACCTCCCACACAGGGTTCTTGGAGATTCCGTAAGCAGGTGGAAGTTTTTCCCATGTGTGGCCTATCCGTAGTCTCGCCAAGGTAACTCCAGTGTGTCTGTTGCATATGTCGGTTGTGTATGCTCCCAAGAGTGGCATCATTAGCGTAGTTTGTTGCCTCTTTGATCACTCCAGTGGGTTTACCATGTGTTGCGAAGTTGTTGGCTGATGTGTGGCTTGATGTCGGTGTAGGGTAATGTTGTTATGTCTACTGCGCTCATGAGTGTAGCACCAGCCATTTTATCTATGGTTTCGTTCCTGCCTATCCAAACTGTCCAGGAACCCAGCATATTGTTATCTCGATATTTGAGGCATATGCGAGAATTAGAACCTTCAAAAGAAGATTGAATACATATATGTGGGACGCTTTCTTGATGACAGTGCACGGAGAGTGCTAACGGAGTCCGTATACACGAAGGACGTTCGTATTTGATGTTGCCCACATTGACGTAAAACAAAGATTAGCAGTGGCTTAGCTGGGCTATGCCAGGATATAAGTGGCGTGAGCTAAGGTTCAGGTAGTTATTCTTAGGTTTTCTGGCTGTCTAGGATTAGCTAATTATCATGTTTACGGCTAGTAAAATGATTTCTAATCCAATCCAATATAGTCGAGTCCCTGCTCCTCCCGCATGAGAAGCATGGCTCTCCTGGAGCCACGCGAAACGGCTGCAAACGGCTCGGGCGCAGTGACAGACTTGGCTACTGCGCCAACATCTGGGAACGCGCCGGCGGCAATGCGTCTGCCGCGGCTAAGACGTCACTCCTCTGGAATGCGCCGACTGGCGAATATGGAGACTAATTCTCTACATACTCGTACCACAATTGGATTGGATTTTCAATAGAATCCAATTCAATTCAATCAAATCGAAATCGACATCCAATTCAATCCAAGCCACTCCAATGCAATTCAAGTCCAGTCCCATCCAATCTAATTTCGTGCTCTTCGGCTTGCGCAGTACGGCCCTTCGCGACCCACGCGAAAAAACTCAACCTCGGCCCGTGTAACTTACGCTGCAATAAGGATTCCGTATCCTTCTACAGTGAAAATGTGCTATGAACATGCATCGTTTTACAGCCATGAAAGTTCTGCCTGTGTGTAGCACTAGCCAGAGCGGTAGGATACTCTGACGCGTCGCTCTAAAATTCTGCAAACCTGTACTTGTCCTGCAGAACCGAGAAAATCTGCAGAGTTACAATTCATGGTGCCCTGTACTTATCAAGCTGTGTATGAGACAGGCCGCACGACACAGGCCGGAAATCCTAAGGTGGTATAAATTCAATGGCGGTTGTCTTGTGAATGCCTAAAAAGGAGACCTTGGGCTCAGAAGCCACGTCCCTTGCTCTGAGAGAGAAATTCCCGTAAACACACATTCGATTTGAAAATAGTTGGTGTGTAGTTGCATTGTAAATAGAGGAATCAAAAGGATGGTTAGTAATAGACTTTATTTTTAAAGCATAGAGCAAGTGAATATATATTCTCTGCTGATTAAGCGACCATCTATTGAACTCTACGTAATGGCTCTGGACAGGGCTAGTGCGGAAAGCACCACACTCAAGGCGAAGCCCAGGGTTCTCCACTGGGTCAAGCATGTTAGTGCGCTTTGTGTTGCCGACCCATACGCGATGCACCCATTTCACAACCAGGACCCTATCAGAGAAGTATAAAGATGTACAAAAAGATGTTTGCACCTCAGGATTGGTCCGACCGGAATTTATTATGTTTAGGGATGTGAGGAATTCTTGTTAGAACAGTTTCAAGTGCGGGTTGAATGTCAGTTTCCTATCTAGTAACACGCGAAGAAAGTGGGTTCCTTTTTGACAGAAATTATTATACCATAAGAGCCAGACCAGGGCTCACATGCATTTCGTGATTTCGGCAGTACACAACTACTTTTAGATGGGTTAAGCTTCTAGCCGTGTTTGCCTGCCCAATAGCCTGTTCTGCTAAAACCATGCCGGATTTTTCATTTTTAAAGTGAATTGATAGATTACATTATTTGAAAGATTTTGCACGCCTCTACCTACATTGAACAGCAAATGCTTGGTGGTAACGCCTTTTGGAGAGAGTTCATATTTAATATGAACAATGCGCTGCTCGAAATGTCACCTTGAGGCACGCAAATTTCCTGCACGTAAACACTTGACATTGCCGAACCGACTTTGCTGTGAAACGTTCCTTTCGACAAATAACTACAAAAACTGTAATAACATTACCTGATAGACCGAATATTTCCCTAAAAAGGCCTCTACGTCATGCCGTACCATACGCCTTTTTCAATATCCAAAAATACTGTTATGCAATACTGCTTATGTACGTATGTATTGTTAGTGCAGAATCATAAAGCAACCAGTTGGTCATTTGTGGACCTTCCCGCCCTGAAGCCTGCCTGGAAGCTCTCCAAAAGACCATTGCACCAACAAAGTACACGTCTCGTGTTTTTCATCTTCTCGAGGAGCTTGCACAGGCAGCTTGCCAGAGCAATGGGTCCATAACTGACGGGAGAGGAAGAGTCTTCCTCTGCTTATGGAAAGCCAATAATATGGCGTCCTCCAAGATGTCTGCATGCGATCCCAAAGCCGTTATTTATTGTATAGGTGTAGGAGTGATTCAGGTATATCTGCGTGTAGGTGTTGTATCATAGTGTGTATAATCTTGCCTGCAGCTGGAGCTAAAGGTTGACGTGTGCTCAGAGCAGCCTTCAGCTCATTAATCGGAAACGATGATTAGTAAGAAGTGTGCGACTTGTTGTCTGTTAGGCCCTTCTTATCTCAAGACATTTTATGTTGCATCAAAGTGTTCGTCTTGTGCGCAGAATTGTACTTGTGTTGGATGGGTTGTGCAAGTGCGTTAGCCTGGTCTTCCGGTGTGTCCTCTGTTATACTAATTGGGGCAGTCTACGTGTTTTTTGCTTATGTAAACCTATCCATACCTTGCATGTGTTTGAGTTGAGGAAGGTACGCCAACTCTCTCCTTTTGCCTAACGGTGTTGAGGCTTCCCAAGTGCTTTTGCCCTTCTGAAGGATATTGCCACGAACCATGTATTTGAAATGTTTGTGTTTTGTTTTTACTGCGCGGCCGCGCCCGGCTGTGTTATCTCTGTCCCAAGCGAAGCACGTGTTTCATTGTTTATTCTGATGGCGCAAGGGTTATCTCATTATAATAGGGCGAGCGTTTCGCCCTAACTTGACTAGCCCAAAATAATCTTCTTTGGTCCAAAATGTTCTGGATGTAACTCGACGGTACGAGAAAGATAAAAGTCTGCAGATAAGTCCCCGCGGTATCCGATACGCCGACATCCGCCTGCATATCTCACTTTGTGTACTGCGGCTTCGCCGCCTCTGTATTCATAGAGTTGTAAGGATAGTACAAGTTTGCTCATATACACTGCCCTATTGAAAATGTGGAGGTGATGGAACCCATCAAACATCATCATGGTGGAATATGGTAGTGGCATTAATGATGGCATGATGGCAGATGACTGCATGCTGCCAGGGTGATGGATGTCGGCATGCTGGTAGACGTCGGTAGCTGAAGGCATGCTGGTAGACGTCGGTAGCTGACGGCAATGGTAGCGTCGATGCTGGCAGGTTGGGTGACGGTATGACAGCAGATATGCGAAATTGCACAAAAATGATGACGACATAAAAAGGAAAGCTGCTATGCAATGCTAATAAAAAACTGGTTTCACTTCTTGCAAATAATTTATAAATTAAGATTTGCAGCAAATAAGTAAGATTGCATTACTTGCATTTACCTCTGTCCAATCATGTCGTGATCATTTTTCTGCTATCCTGCTATAATGCTCTGGAAACTTATCAAGCATTTTATGAGAGATTAGAGGTGTGTGCTGGAGTGCCTAAAAATACTACACAAAACTAACTTGGTTTTAATGTTGAATACATTATCTTTAAATATCAAATATGGTGACTATCTTCGAACAGGTGGGCAGCTGAAAAGAAAAAAAAACTGAGTTACAAACTAAAGCTTATACAATTCAGGTAAACTCAAAACAAATGTATACGCACATTTCACATGCCTCCGTAAAATTCTGATATGATCACTCCGATGTGGTCTCTTGCTTCTGCCATTTCTCTTCGCCATAAAAATCGAAAACCTGCGGAAAAAGAACATTTTCACCAAATTAAGTGGAAACCATCCTGCTAGGACTCCCTTAAGGTCATGGAAGGGTGCTCTTGACCTGCACTGCTCTAAAAGGCATCGCATGGTGGCAATGCCTTTCCCGGGAAAAGATTTTTTTTTTTTTTTTTTATTTGATGCCAATCCCATTAGGGATACTAGCAGGAAGGACGTGAACATAAAAATTCGAATAAGTACACAATAGAGACACATACATCGCGATAAAGTACAGAATGAAACTAACAGAATCGGATCATTTGCATTTTCAGATCAAGGGAGGCATAAAACACTACTGTAAAGAACATTTGTTGGAAGAAAATAAATGTAGCGCCTTGAATAATGGTTGACACATTGGCATTTTGCATCAAGAAACAAAAACAATAACAAAATGATGATGGTTGGTGTTTCATGGCGCAAGGCCAACGAGGGCAAAGAGCGCCAGAAAAGAAGTTATATAATGAAGCGAAGCGATTACCACAAAAATGTAGGTATAAAAACATGTAAATCGGACATAGTAAAAACAATTAAAGGTGATGGTGATGGCTGGTGTATAGGGCCAGATTTGATTATGCGTGATATGAGATAAGGTTTAAAAACTTAACATCTGAAAATAATCAAACACACGTTTCATAGAAACATGGCATCGTCACCTAGAAAAAGCGATGGATGTAGTGGGATATGTTGTCTGTAGAGTTCTCTGAAGTGTTTGTGTCGTTTTGTGTGAAGTGCCTTGCATGTTATTAGTATGTGGACTACAGATAGGCCCTCCCCGCACCTGCTACACAGGGGCCTTGGAGATCCCGTGAGCAGGTGGGAATGTGTTGAATGCGTGTGGCCTATCCGTAATCAGCCAGGGTAACTTTGTTGTGTCTGTTGTGTGTGTCAGTGGTGTATGCTCCCAAGAGTGGCTTTATAAGTGTAGTTTGTTGTCAGTCTGTTGATTCCAGTGTGCTTGCCATGTTGTGCGAAGGTGTTGTCTGATGTGTGATTTGATGTCGGTGTAGGGTATTGTTGTTATGTCAACTGTAGTTGTAAGGGCAGCAGCGGCCGCCATTCGGTCTGCGGTCTCATTACCTGGAATTCCAGAGTGCCCTGGCACCCAGCACACGGTCACCTAAAGGGTTTTAACGCATGCACAGACATAAGAGTACTAATGAGAGCATTGACCACATGGTTTTTAGACTTCTGTGAGGATAATGTACGCACAACACTTAAAGAATCAGTATAAATTACAGATTTCGGAATTCGATTTTGAACAATATTTTAAACTACAAGAAGTATGCCATAGGCCTCTGCCGTAAAGATACTTGTATTTCTATTCATAGTTCTACAGACTTTAAAAGGGTGCCACCACCATGCGCAGCACAGGAAACAGTTGTGGCAGTTTTTGAAGCATCCGGGGAAAATTCAGCACACTTATATTTGTGCTGCAGGGACAAGAAATGTTGCACGATCGCGCTTCTAGGCACTCTGTTTTTCTCGACACTTGTAAAAGATACATCACATGATATCGGGCGAAGCTGCCACGGTACTAGAAGTTCAGTAGCGGAGGTTTTGATGGTGTCTGAGAACATGACATCAAGTTGCGACGCTTCTTCTCTTACTCTGAAAGCGAAGGGAGCAGAGACTGATGGACGATTAGTAAGAAGTTGAGATATGGATGTATCATAAAAAACTGATGTAAAAGGATGGTGAGGCATTGATGAGATTTTAAAAGCATAAAGCAGGTCTTTGTAGGCTCGCTGAGTTCCAGGCTCCATTTGTTGCACTCTACATACAGACTTTCGACTGGACTTGTCCGAAAGGCACCACACGACAAGCGGAGCCCTAGATGAAGCACAGGGTCCAGCATTCTGAGGGATGTTTTAGTGGCTGACCCATAGACAACGCTACCATAGTCCAGTCGTGAGCCTATCAAGCTGGTAAAAACGTAAAAGAAGTTGTTTGTCGCACCAAAAGAAATGTGCGACAGAACCTTCAGGATAGTCATTGTTTTCAAGCATTTATGTTTTAAATTGTTTTTTATGTGTGGGGTAATGTGAGCTTTCGTCAAAGATTATACCTAAAACTTTTGTTCTTTCTTGACAGGAATCGAGACACCATTGAGATGAATGTCTGGATCCGGCCGGATGCCACGCCTCTTGGAAAACAAGACACAAGTGCACTTCCCTGGATTAAATTTAAAACCGTTGCTGTCTGCCCAACCAGCTAGCTTGTTAACACCAAGCTGGACTTGGCGCTCGCAGACAGACAGGTTACAAGACTTAAAGGATAATTGTACGTCGTCTACATAAAGGAGCAGGAAATCGACGGTGGCAATGCCTTCCTGAGGGAATTCATTTTTACAATAAAAAGGGTGCAACTTAAAACTCCACCTTGTGGCACTCATTTTCCTGCACATGCACCCTAGAGAGTGCAGTTCCAAGTCGCACGCGAAACGTCCTTTCGGACATGTAACTAGAAAGCGTGTTCATCATGTTACCCGTTATGCCAAAGGACTTCAGGTCGATGAGGATACCATACCTCCAAGCAGTATCATACGCCTTTTTTAGATCAAAGAATACTGTCATACAGTACTGCTTATGGAGGAAAGCATCTTTTATATACGCCTCTAATGCAACGAGTTGGTCGTTGGTAGATCGCCCCGCCCTGAAGCCTGCCTGGCAACTCTCGAGAAGACCATTGTACTCTAAGAAGTACACGAGTCTCCTGTTTATCATCTTCTCAAGAGCTTACACAGGCAGCTTGTCAGGGCAATGGGACGATAACTGGAGGAGAGGAAGGGGCCTTCCCTTCCCTTTAGGACAGCCACTACATGGCCTCCCTCCAAGAGCGTGGAATGTGCCCCGAAAGCCATATTTTGTTGTACAGGTGTAGGAGTGTTTCAAGGTGTCTGAGTGAAAAATTTGTATCATTGTGAAAGTAATCTTATCTGCACCTGGAGCTGAAGGTTTACATGGGGTCAAAGCACCCTTCAGCTCATAAATTAAAAAAGGAGAATTGTAAGAAGTGTGCGACTTGTTGCTATCACGCAGTGACTTCTTCTCCGCAGATGTTTTGTGTTTCATGAAAGTGTTTGTGTAGTGTGCTGAGCTGGACACGTGTTCGAAGTGTTGTGCAAGCGTGTTGGCCTGGTCTTCCAGTGTGTCCCCTGTTGTACTAACCAGGGGCAGGCTGTGTGTCTGTTGTCCTTTTAGTTTTCGTATTCGTGTCCAGACTTTGTGTGTGTCAGTGTATGAGTTGATGGAAGTGAGGAAGGTGCGCCAACTCTCCCTTTTCGCCTCACGACGCACTCGCTTCCCAAAAGCCTTTGCCCGTTTAAAAGAAATGAGGTTATCTGACGTGGGGTACCGGCGAAGGACACCCCACGCCTTGTTCTGGGCCTCTCGCGCCCGCCTGCAGTCCTCGTTCCACCAGGGCCTCCTTGGGTTGCGGGACCCACTGGAGGCCTGGGGAATGGACTTTTCGGCGGCGTCAAGGATGTGCGCCGTGACGAGTTGGGCAGTTTCCCTCCACGTGTAGGTGTTTTATGGATGTGTGGTGTAGTTGAGATGTTTGTGTGAATGTGCTCCAGTTTGCTTTTGATTCATTAAACCTTTTATGGGGAAAATGGACTGCTCGGGGCCCATACCTATATACGTTAGGAAGTGGGGAAATGGTCACTACCATATGGGTCTGTGCCCACACCCCACTCAAGACATGGAAAGAGAACTGCGGGAAACCCAAAAGCCAAGTCAAGATGCGAGTATGTATTGTGTCCTAAGTTATGGTATTAGGCTGTTTTTTGTTGAAAAGGCATGCTCCGGGGGATGTAAGAAACTTCTCTATCAGGCGACCTCGGGCATCCGTTCTGGAGGAGCCCCAAAGAGAGTTGTGGCATTAAGGTCGCCTGTTAGTATGTATGGTTCGGGCAGCTGGTCAACCAGTGCCTCGAAATCAGAGCTCAGAAGTGCAAAAACAGGAGAGATGTAAATGGAGCATACCGTTATCAACCTATTTAAATATTATTGTACGGATCGCTACAGCCTCGAGGACAGTGTTTAAAGAGAGAGGGTGGCATGCTAATGATTTCCGGGCGATACTGGCCACACCTCCTGAAGAGTGGGTGCAGCCACCCTGTCCTTTCTGAATACCATGTACCTATTTAAGAAATTTGTTTGTTTAGATTGAGGTGGGTTTCCTGGAGACACATGATACTTGGCTGACTGGATGCAGAATCTCATACACATCGTCAAGATTTTTAAGGAGGCCTCTGCAGTTCCATTGGATGATGTTTTCTGTTCCCATTATTTAAATTTAAGAATGACTGGAGTGTGTGTGTTTGTGTGTGTTCATATGTCGTCTTTCGGGGCTGTTACTCTTGGATTGGCTTTTTGGGCCTTTCTTTTGGCTTGGAAGTCGGAGGCCGCTCCTTGCGCTGCGTTGCAGGCGGGAAACGGCCCGACATCCACCTCGTCGTCGAATGCCCCAGGGGTGCCCGGCGGCCCGGGGCCCCCCGGACTTGGCCCCCCTTCGGGAGCCCTTCGTTTGAGCCGCCACCGTCGGGGGCGCCAGAGGTGGCACAGGCGGTGCGGTGGCGGTGGGAGCCGGTGCGGGGCACGTGGTGTCCATCACCTCGGTACCCTCCAACGCACTGGAGGACGGGGAGACAGAGGCGGGAGCGGCACCGGTCCCGACAGAAGTGGTTTGCACCACAACCGCTGCTGCCTCAGCAAGCGGCGTGGTGCCGGGTTGGGCTGCGTGAGGCAACCCAGCGGGAGGGGGGGGCGGGACCAGGTCAGACTCGCTGAACTGGGTCCCTGTGGACACCAGACGCCGCTCCCCCCCCCGGCGAGCTGCGTCGGCGTACCTCCCCAGAGGGAAAGAGGCGAACCTCTTTCTCGCCTCTGGGAAAAGGGGATGTTCTCAGTGACCTTAATGTTGATGATCTTTTTTTTGAGTTGGAATTTTTCGCACTTGCGGGAGTATGCCGCATGCGGCCCCCCCCAGTTTACACAAGTGAGGTTTCGGATGGGCAGTTCTCGCTCGGATGATCGTGCGCCGCGCATTTTGCACACGTCGTTCGGGCCCCGGCAAGAGTTGGTACCGTGCCCGAACCGCTGGCACTTAAAACAGCGCCGCGGGTTCGGGATGTAGGGACGGATGGGGCAACCCGGGTAAAACCTGCATTTATGTGTTGTGGGAGAACTGCGCGGTCAAAGGTCAAGATATGTGCTTGGTGGGAATCTCCTTTTCGTCTCTGCGGATAGTGATGCGTCTCACGGCAGTGACGCCCCGATCCTTCAAGCCGGCAAGGAGATCCGCATCCGTTTCGTTCAGGAGGTCTGTCTCGGATATCACACCCTGCGAGCTGTTGAGGCTCCGATGGGGTGTGACCCGGGTGTCGAGATCAGCCAGTCTAGTCTGAGCTAGAAGCTTTGCAGACTGCTGCTTGTCATTTATTTCAAATTAGGAGTTCACCAGACCTTTGTTTTTTGCACTTATATGATTTTCCTATTATGGCTTCAAGATACTTGGCGATCAAGAAGACTGACTGAGATGCAAGAGGGTGGGTTGGATTGAGGGATTCCATCACAAGAAATCGAGAAAAATGGTCCGGTTCAGGAAAGGTTAACGACGGCAATGGAGGAAAGGATACTTCGGTGCGGCCCCTTTTCAGGACCGATCACGGTTGGGGGGGGGGGGTTTAGACAATACCATAAAGCATAGTATAAAAGCAGGGAACGGGGTACTTTCTCCTTTGACCTTACCCTGGTAGTCAAAGAGGTCCCGGAGCTCCCTGCCTGGTAGACAGGCAGGGAGCCCATCGGCCGGAGCTTGACCAAGGCTCCGACGGCCACCGTTTACGGCTTCTACCCTTCACCTTTAAACACCTCGCCACGGTTGGACACGGCTTATGTTGGGAGCTCGGGGTCCGGGTGTCGCTGCTCACCGTCACCATGAATACTCAAGGTGCCCCGTGCGGGGAAAAATAACAAAAAAACAATATTAGGAAACTATCCTACAATATGGCGAAGTAATTAAAGTAACGGCAAATATATAAACACCCAAAAACCCGAAACATATTAAAAAATCAACAGAGTTTTTTCCCTTTTCCTGGATTCAGTACTAAAAATTGCTTAAGAAAAAAATATGATGACATGATACTTCGCTCGTACAATTGTTCACACGAACACTCATATTAAAATCAACCAGGTGATTCCGTTTGCATAATACAAGTTCATTTTCGACAAGGGTTAGAAATTTTGCTAATTCGGTAGTGCTGGAGATACTCGGATCCAGTTTATTCCATTCATTAGTGGCTATCGGAAAGAATGAGTACCTAAAGCAGTTTGTGTTGAAGGAGTATTCGTTAAGGTCTCATTGGGTGTTTTGGCGTGTTGTTCTAGTTTGATCAACGTAAGATAGGCGGATACATCAATGTTTAAATGACCATGGATTAATTCATGTATGAATTTTGCACGTGCTAACCTTGTTCTATTCATTATAGTAAGTAATCCAGCTTTTTTAATTAGTTTAGGTCGGAGAATCTGTATGTCTGTACTTGTTGTAGATGAACCTCATAGCTTTCCTTTGTATTCCTTCCAGTTTCGTGATTTGCTGTTTTGTGAATGGTGACCAAATAATATTACCGTATTCAAGTAATGATCGCACAAGGGAAGTGTATGCAAGCAGTTTTAGAGAAGGCGGGGCCTGGCGAGCCGGTATCTGAGTGCAAACAAGCGGCGTAGTGCAGCGGAAGTAACGTAACTTATGTGTGCGTCCCATCTTAGATCTTCAGTTATAATAATTCCAAGATATTTATGCTGATTTACTCTAGTTATGGGAATGTCATTGATAGGTGTAAAGAAAATTTGACCTAGTTTTTTTTCGACTTACTGATAAAATTGTACACTTGTTTGCATTAAGTGACATCTGCCATTTACGGCACCAGCAGGAAACATCTTGTAAAGCACTATTTAAAGCTACATGGTCCTCCGTTGAGTTTATTTCTCGATATAGCAACGCAGTCATCCGCGAATAATTTGATTTTTTCTTAATATTTGTAGGCAAATCATTAATAAAGAGAAGAAACAAAATTGGCGCCAGCACACAGCCCTGCGGAACTCCAGATGTGACGGAGGTGGTAGCAGAGGTTTCATCGTTAAATTCCACATACTGTGTACGATCAGTAAGATAATTTTTGATCCAGTTAAGAACAGTAGAATTTCCTAAGGTGGCCTCAAGTTTTGAAGTAGTTTCTTGTGTGATACCTTGTCGAATGCTTTGGCAAAAGTCGAGGAAGATTAGATCAGTTTGTTTTGGTTGTCAATACTCTGGGATACCTCATGTGTTAATTCCACTAATTGGGTTATGGTTGAAAGACCTCGGCGAAAGCCATGCTGATAGGGAGATAATATACGTTTTTTCTTCTAGGAAAACAGTTATTTGTTTAAGAATTATGTGCTCCAAGATTTTACAGATTGTACATGTCAGGGATTAGGTCTAAAGTTAGATATATCATTTTCCGCTTCCTCCTTTATGCACAGGAACAACTTTGGCCTTTTTCCACTCCACAGGGAAAGAGCACGTTGATAGTGATTTGTTAAACATGACGCACAGATATTTAGCTAGCAACTCTGCATATCTTACAAGAAAGATGTTAGGAATGTTGTCGGGCCCTGCTCCTTTTTTTGCGTCCAAGTTTAACAAGGATTTATGACACCGGCCTCATTGATAATAATCGATTCCAGGGTACCTTCCGCACTAGAGTCGATGTCTGGAATGTTCCGTCATCGACAGTGAATACAGACTTGAAATAGTTGTTCATTTTGTCTGCAGTGATCGGGTTATCTTTTTCCGGGGGTGTGTTGCTTTGTTGTTTTTTGCAGGCTTTAGGTAGCTCCAAAACTTGCTGGGTGAATTTTTTAGAAAGTTTGGCAACGTTTTAGTGAAATAGTTGCTCTTCGCTGTTTTGATTTTTGTTTTTAGGTCACTCACAGCAGCAGTCAAATTATTTACTGTTACTGCTCCGGGTTTTTGTTTCATTCTCTTTCGTATTCGCTTTACTTTGCGTTTCGCATGTATTACCTCACGTGTTATCCACGGGTTGTGTTCTTAATTTTTTTCACTCTAAGAGGTACAAAGGTATTAATACAGTGGTGCATAATTTCTTTTAACTGAGACCATAATATTTCGAATGGTCGTGGAACTATCATTCGACAATTCTTCGAAGGACGGAAACTTTATAATTAGATAATTTAGTATGCTAGTGTCGTCAGCATATTTAAAATCCGGGTAAGTAATTTTATGTTCGTTGGTTCTATTTTATCACGAAAGGGGACAGTGCACAAAGTGAGCTTGTGATCAGATATGCCATCCATAACTTCAATCTTCGTTTCATCGGCTGGGAAGTGGTTACTCAAGAATATAAGGTCAAGAATATTTGAAGTTTCTCCCTGGACACGTGTTGGTTGGTTGACTACTTGGTGAAGATTAAATCGCAGCATTGTGTCGATAACGACATCTGAGCATGCGGAATGAAATTTCATGGATTGCCAGTCGATATCAGGAAGGTTAAAATCACCCAACAAGATGAATCTTGCGCTTTGTATGTTTTGTTCAATGTAGTTGTAGAGCGATTGCATGCTATCTTCGCCAGAAGTAGGACTGCGATAGCAGCAGCCCACAATTGTTGTGTGAAGGCTAAATTTTAGTTTCAAAAAGACAGCTTCTACGCCTTCAACCTCTGGCAGCACAGTGTATTGTATTTCGCGTTTTATCATTAACGCTACTCCACCGCCTCGTGTCGGTCTGTCCTTCCGTATTATATTGTATTTGGGGGCGTTACTTCACTATCTAAAATGTCATTATTTAACCAGGTTTCGGTTAAAGCAACAAAGTCTGGCTCAAGGTCGAGAAGTAGGCATTCAAGGGATTCTAATTTGTTTAAGGACGCTTCGGCAATTCACATTTATAAACCTCAACTGGGGCGGTTTCGAGTGCGAGACGCCGGCCCGTCGCTTGGCAGGTTTTTTTTTCCAGTTGAGGGATTTTTTGCCTCGCCAATCATCACTTTATCGTTTACGGTGTCATCCCAGCGATAAAGAATACGGTCTATACTAATTTTGTCGTAGACAAGATGTACCTTTTGCCCGATTCCTTATTTGGTTTCGGCCGAGTCCCACAATTTTTTCCTTATATTACGCACACGCTGGGAAAAGTCTTCACTAATTGATATGTCGGTATCCTTTAGTTTATGACAGTTTTTCAAAATCTTTGTTTTGTCTCGATCATCAAGGAGTTTGAAAATTATTGGTCTAGTTTTGTTCGCGCTTGGTTTACCGAGCCGATGTATCCTTTCGATTGAAACAGGTTCAATTTTCAGAACACCTTTCGCAACTGTATTGTTTATTACTTGCTCTAGTGATTCCTCAGTCTTCTTTTTCATCCTCAGGGATGCCATACACTATCAAGTTACTTCTTCTTGACCGGTTTTCTAATTCATCCAGCTTTAATTCTAGGCCTGATACTACTTTTTCTAAGGCGGAAACTTTTGTGGTGCAGTCCAGTATTTTTTCATCTAAGGCAGCCAGTTTTTCTAATTTGGACTCAATAGCGGTTAGTCGTTCTTCTTTAATTTCTTTAATATCACCAGCAATTTGCGTTAGTTGTTGAGAAATTTGTTTTAAGTCGGGCCCGGGGTTTGTCTCGACGTCACCTGCTAGTAATAACAGGTCCCTCAAATAGCAGGACAAGTTACACAAGGGATCACAAAGCACCTTGGGCACGGCAGCACAATCAAGAAGAGGCAGTCAGAACGCATGCATTCGCCGTAGCGTTTTCTCACCTGTACGACATACAAGAAGGGATTAGCGCTCTGCATGCTTCGGGTGCCGCCGTGCCCATTAATCGCCGTCGCTTGGGGGCCGTATTTATGTCCAGGGTTGTCGACGTTGAGTGAGGTACCGAGGGGGCGCTGAAGATGGCGTCGGCGCAGTACGTCGCCGAACCCAACGGGTCCAACTTGTAGGGCCGACCATCCAGACCAACCGGCGCAGTGTTGCACGTGGCGGGCTTTATCACGGCCTGGATTTGCTGTCCACGCTGTCGTCGGTTTGCCCGCTTCTTCATGCCCCGCCGGTATCAGCAGCAGGAAAGTGCCGATCTGTACGACATACAAGAAGGGATTAGCGCTCTGCATGCTTCGGGTGCCGCCGTGCCCATTAATCGCCGTCGCTTGGGGGGCCGTATTTATGTCCAGGGTTGTCGACGTTGAGTGAGGTACCGAGGGGGCGCTGAAGATGGCGTCGGCGCAGTACGTCGCTGAACCGAAGGGTCCAAGCTTGTAGGGCCGACCATCCAGACCGACCGGCGGCATGTTGCACGTCGGCGGAGCTTTATCACGGCCTGGATTTGCTGTCCACGCTGTCGTTGGTTTGCCCGCTCCTTCATGCCCCGCCGGTATCAGCAGCAGGAAAGTGCCGATCTGTACGATATACAAGAACGGATTAGCGCTCTGCATGCTTCGGGTGCCGCCGTGCCCATTAATCGCCGTCGCTTCGGGGACCATATTTATGTCCGGGGTTGTCGAGTTGAGTGAGGGTACCGAGGGGGCGCTGAAGATTGCGTTGGCGCAGTACGTCGCAGAACCCGAATGGGTCCAGCTTGTAGGGCCGACCATCCAGACCGACGGCGCATGTTGCACGTCGCGAGCTTTATCACGGCCTGGATTGCTGTCCACACTGTCCGTTGGTTTGCCCGCTCCTTCATGCCCCGCCGGTATCAGCAGCAGGAAAGTGCCGATCTGTACGATATACAAGAACGGATTAGCGCTCTGCATGCTTCGGGTGCCGCCGTGCCAATTAATCGCCGTCGCTTCGGGGGCCATATTTATGTCCGGGGTTGTCGATGTCTGAGTGAGGTACCGAGGGGGCGCTGAAGATTGCGTTGGCGCAGTACGTCGCAGAACCGAATGGGTCCAGCTTGTAGGGCCGACCATCCAGACCGACCGGCGCATGTTGCACGTCGCGAGCTTTATCACGGCCTGGATTTGCTGTCCACGCTGTCGTCTGGTTTGCCCGCTCCTTCATGCCCCGCCGGTATCAGCAGCAGGAAAGTGCCGATCTGTACGATATACAAGAACGGATTAGCGCTCTGCATGCTTCGGGTGCCGCCGTGCCCATTAATCGCCGTCGCTTCGGGGGCCGTATTTATGCCCGGGGTTGTCGATGTTGAGTGAGGTACCGAGGGGGCGCTGAAGATTGCGTCGGCGCAGTACGTCGCAGAACCGAATGGGTCCAGCTTGTAGGGCCGACCATCCAGACCGACCGGCGCATGTTGCACGTCGCGAGCTTTATCACGGCCTGGATTTGCTGTCCACGCTGTCGTTGGTTTGCCCGCTCCTTCATGCCCCGCCGGTATCAGCAGCAGGAAAGTGCCGATCTGTACGATATACAAGAACGGATTAGCTCTCAGCATGCTTCGGGTGCCGCCGTGCCCATTTTAGTAAGACGCAAGCGCACATGCGTGCAAACAAGAATTTCAAGAGAACATGCGTTAGCAGCAGGTGGGGAAAAACGCAAAATACCCTCGTCTAGAAGAATTCTACGCTCAAAGCGCAGCCAGTGAATACGAGACGCAAGAAAATATAGCTTCAGGCGAGTGTGTTGAAGGTTAGAAACACGGTAAATTGAAAAAGGTGAGGAATGGCAGATGACATTTAACCTGGTTGGATGCATTAAAACGACGAAAAGAAACGCACACCGCCTTCAGATGAAAGTGCAGACTAAACGAACGCTTGCAAAAACTTCAGCAAACTTGTGATAAATTGAGAGAAAGTTCAACAGTATGAGGACAACCGAGCTGTGCGAGCACTAAAGACCCCTTCGGAAGCCACACAAGGATACAGGTGTGCCAAATTTGTCATGGAACAGATTATCAATAGTGATAAGGCGCGCTAACTAGGGAGGAACCCACGTTGCGGGCAGTGTTGTGGAAGGCGACTTCTTGTAAAGGTTACGAGCGTGTGAGGGGCCGAAAACTGCTGGAGCTGGCGTGTCAAAGCTCACTAAAAATCCCGTCGGACCTTCTGCAGGAGACTCAAGTAACAAACCTAATAAAGGAACGGCTTCAGGTGGAGGGACAAAGCTTGCGGTCACTAAAAGAGCCATACTGCAGCCTGATTACTGGCGAAATGTCAATGCAGCAAGAAGTAATTTATGTCTGTCGACAAAATTTTCGGCATTGAAACTCGAACCGGCAGTGCCACTGAAATAGCCTGCAGGCTCCTTTGGTTTGTCCTGCGGGGGCTTTCCACGGCTGACGTTATCCCCTTAGGGTATTTTGTACCGAGAACCTGAAGCAAAATCAGCTCCGTAACCTGCATTTTAGTGTGCTCAAGTCTGTGGAAGAGCCGGGGTTCCTCATTATCCGTATTGCCACAGACAGCCACCAGACAAACAACGCCATGTTTCTAGGCATGTGGGTTGACAACACACTACAACGTGACAGCGTGTTGTGCTACATCCAGTGCGGGAAAACGACCCATCGTTCCTTTTATTTGACCAAACCACCTCATTAAGAACCTTAGAACAAATTTTCTAGAGAGAGAGGGAGGGATGTTTAATGGAATGCCGAAAGTTAGGGAATGTTTTGTTCTGAAGGCCCCCTTTAAGCTCCAACAAAATTTGTGAATTGTGAACCCAGTTCGACCCTTAAGCTGATCGCACATTGAGCCGAACGTGGAAAAAATGAAGCTGTCCCGCGCCACCTTGATATTTTCGCCTGTCGACATCAGCAGCCCGAAGTTCCTTCAGAAAAAGCCCAAAGCTCACGAACAGGCTTCAGTACCAAAAATTCCAGTAAAATAAGCTGAATCGTGCAATCCCATATTAAGGACCATGCATCTACTCCACGTAAATATGTGACTGCAGCCTGTTCAGCAAGGCGTCTCAAGTGAAGCATGACAAAGCGCAGTAATACTGCCGAACCAAGAACTGCTAGCGCGGATGGCTGATTGTGTGGCCACTTTCCGAATTGACGCCGCCGCATCACTGATAGCGGGCGCCACACGCGACGCGGTAGAGGGAAAGAGAACTATCGTTCTCACAGGTGGAGAGGAGCTTTCGGCGGGCTGCACCAAAAGGGGGACATAAAGTGGCCGTGTCCCTTCTAAATGTCACATCTGGAGCATACTAGTTCTCTCTCTTTTACTAAGAACTCCCACCTTCGTGATTTCGTTTCAAGAGTCCAATGAACAATGGCAGCAAAGGTTCAGGTTAAACAATACATAAAGACGTTAAATAGAAAACATCCAAATTCAGATTCCAAACTCGGAGACCAAGGAATTGCTGAAATGAAGAAGCCGACATGCATATATATACAGTGCTATTGGAATACCAAAGCACCTCACTCTCGGTAAAATTTGGCAATTTCCGGAAAGGCCGATGCACAAGACGGACCAATGCCGCGGTCCAATGAGTCACGTGATGCGAGGGCAAGGTCCACCGCGGTCCGACCCAGAGCAAGGCGCATCCACATGGTGGGCCCGCTGAGCGGACCAGAAATGGCCGACCGTCTGAACTCGCAAGCTAGAAGGTTGAACACACACGCCGTTTGGCCGCAATAACATGTAACGCACAAGCCTGCATGAACCATTTCATCCCCAAAATAACAGCCAGCCACATGCATGCGGGCGGGCGCGCTCACGCAGCAGGCGGCGTGGTTTGCATGAAGGCGACAAGGCGAGCGGCGACGGCGGAGCGACCCGGGTTGCATACGGCTAGTCACCGCTCGCTGGAACCAAATTCTTCCCTTATATTGAGGTCCACATGCGTGAACCAATGTGATAATGATGGCTAGCGTCGCACTAGTAAGAGTCTTAGGGGTATCTAGTGAAAGCGCGCATTATGTATGCGCCGCAATTGTAAGCCTAGCCCGCTGCCTATCCCACCGGGGGTGATTGACAGGCTCCTTCGAGCGCTTCGAAACAGCCGCGCTCCCGCGACGTTCTCAATTGGCGCAACTGGACCCGGCTCCACCCATGCGACGCGGCCGCTGTCAGACCACGCTGATTGATGTCGGGGTTCGCCGTCGAGACTGCGGACCGAAAAGCCTCGGCGAATATTTGGACCGCCAAGGCTGCGGTCCTGTGTGGAACAACGGCAGTCCGCGCGAACTGGTGACGCTCTATCACGTGATGAGCGGACCGCGGTCCAAATAATCGTTTTTGTCTGCCATGTGGATCGGCCTTAACTGAATTTCCCAGTGCACGTCATAGCATTGCACTATAATTGTATAGAACTAGGTGCTCACCTATGATAACCAACCTGAAAAACAGCCAGTGACATCTGATGAGAGGTCCATCCAGATCATCAAAGTAGGGCATGCCAGCTGATCTCCACTGCAAGGTGTAACAGTCAGCAGCCTGCAAGGCGGAAGTGAGTGGCAAACAGCAAACAAGTTCCATTAGCCTTAATGCTTCAAAGTTTTAAATGAGATATTAAGGTTTCGAGCAAGGTGTTCTTCACACTCCAAGTGAGAATATGAGAACTTTAAAATACCACATTAGCTGGATGTAAGGATGCCCGAAGTGACTATCACAGCATAGTGACAATGTCAACGATCAAGTTTCTAACTCAATTCTCTCTTTGCAAGTAGATGCCGTTCATTATGACCAGTTCATGTATGCGTAAAATGTGCCGAAATGAGCTCTCGCATTGCTAATAGAGCAAATTGCCTCCAAGATTCTGTGACAAAGCTTAGACACAAATGATGATAACGTTGCCTTAACAATTAGGGAGTGTCTAGCGTTCCGTCCAGATAGAACGCTAAAAACTGCTAAAGTTGCGTCCAGACTGAACGCCCAAATCAAAACCAGCCGATTAGCCGCCATTTCTACTTCTGGGATTTGGTGTACCGTATTTACCCGATTTTAACGCGCACTTTTTTTCTGGAAGAATAGCCCGAAAAATCGCATGCGCGTTAGAATCGGATGCGCAACCGAAACTGCCGAAACGGCGTAAATTTCGACCCTCCCATCGCCATGTCAAGACAGCGCCAAACCTTTTAGCAACGATTTTTTCGGACGCAGGAAGCATACGCGCCTATGCTTTTCTATGGGCATTCTCACAAATCGTCAAATCGTTCCACTTGCGCGCTTGATAATAGCAATGGCAGCACCGGCTCTCACATGTTCAGAACGAGCGGGCGGCTGAGGCGTGCGCCTCTGGAGAAGCTCGCGGGATGGGCATGCGAGGCGTGGGCCACGATCCCATCGACCATGGTTGAACATTCGTTCTGGTGTGGCATCGCGAATGCGCTTGGCGGCACTGAGGACGAGATGTTGTGGTCAGCGGAGAGCGACCAGGAGTGAGATTACTTTGGAAAATAAATCGCCTGTTTCTCTCGCATTCGTTTGTCTGGGTCAAAAAGTTTCGTGCGCGTTACAATCGGAGGTGCAAGTTCTCTTTTTTTTATGCCAGAAAAATTGGGTGCGCGTTAGAATCGGGGGCGCGTTAGAATCGGGTAAGTACGGTAGTGGTTACGCGGCTGACTACGGGCGTTGTAGTTCCTGGTTCGATTCTCGCACCATTTTTTTGTGTGTGTGGGGCCGTGGTTAGCGTTTTGTAAAAGCGAAACTTCAAGCCCGCTTTACAATTCACGCGATGAGAGCAGTCGGTCTTGGTTTTTTACTCAAGCGGCCGAACCGCTCCCGCTCGCTGGAGCCAAGGCCGACGTAGCCATCGCCAGTTACGCCCGATCATCTTTAATTATTGTCAGTGATTAATAATTAACAGTGACTGTGGCTAGTCAGTGAGCGGAAGCGGTTTGGCCGGTTAGGTAAAAATCAAGACCGACTGCTCTCGCTGAAATATTGTGAAGCGGGCGTCGGGTGGCGGCTTGGAGATCCATCCGGATTGATCTAGAGTTAGTCCGATCATGTGTAATAATTATTAATCATTAATAATTATCAGTGATTCTGGCTAGTCAGTGAGCGGTAGCGGTTTGGCCGGTTGGGTAAAAATCAAGAGAGGCTGCTCTAAGCGCGAGTGGTGTTTCCTCTAGACGGAACTTTAGTGACATTTGCCGTTCCGTCTGGACGGATGGTAGACACAGCCTAACAGTTATGCTGAAGGAGGCTGGAAAGGGTATGTGATTAACTGCTGAACAAAAATACAAGTGAACCATTTTTTTTGTTTCTGAAGTCTTTTCTAGGTGATTGCAGCTTAAACCAGGTTCAATTCTCTTTCCCACGCAGTGCTTGAAGCCCACATGATGTGTCGGTGCATGTTTTCAACTGGTACCGTCAATATCATGGCAACAATTTTTTTCCTTCAAAACATGCATCTAATTAGGCCTTAATAATGGCCGCGATGTCTTAGGGAGCCTAGGGAACCAGCTTTAAGGTTGTGCTCACACTAAAATTAAACCCATTCAAACGATTTTCAAAAATGACACACATTGTTATAGGCCGCAAAATTTGAAACATGACAATAATGCATTACTGCCAATAATGACAATAGCCAGTGCTTAAAAAATTATTGCGATGAGAAAGGGGTTATCCTATTCTGAAGAATTAAAAAAAAACTTTCAGTGTGATATAACCATATCGAAAAGGCTGTACTCCCATTTATTCTCCAGCGGTATATTTTCTAGAACGATATTTATTTACATCAAGTCATGCGTTTTTACAAAGAGTGTATTCTTTGCTGTGCAAGGATGTACACAAGCTACTAGAAAGAGACCTTTGGCCTTAACCAGTCCAGAGGCGACCCACTTTTTTTTAAGCATTTGGTCTTGTGCGGGGTGCACTCATCCACAAAATGAGAGCCCAATACAAAATTTAACTGAGGAACACGCGTGGCCGCTAATTATTTGGAGACGGTAGTGAATGTTGCAGTGCTTAAACGCTCCCCATGCGTGGCCAGCATTGCTTATGCCTCTGCACCACACGCACAATACGCATGTAGTTTCGACGTGGTAGCAAATTCGGGTTGAATGTACGTTTTGGTGCTACTGATACACATGCAAAAACATATATGCAATTATCGAACGATTGGAACATTCAAACATTCACTGCACATACGGGGCTTGCGAGTGTGACACCAATTTCAGCCATCCTACCCTCAATCTGAAAGCACAGAGCCTTGTTTGTACCAGTGCACTTTACTGAGTGACCGCTTTGAAAAATGACAATCCTTGCAGTGTAGTGTAGACTGCTATATGCCTCGGCGAAAAGTTACCGAAAGCGTACCACTCCAGTCCAAATACGACGAATGATGCGACGAAGTACAATATCGCAATTCCTTAAAAAAAAACTACCCACCAAAAAAATCATAACTATTGCGAACTCAACCTGGAGCGGTCGACCGCCCATATTGGCGATCGTTTGTTGCGAGCAACAAACCGTTTCGCCAACGTAGCAGTATGATCCTACTTCCCTCAACAAAAAGCCTACAAACGGCCCAAACGCCGGGGGCTCTTTGAATTAGAGACTTGAATTCACCCCGGATATTCCGCGGGAGTCCGAGGATTCCCCGAAGCCATAAGGATACAGAAAAAAATCGAATGACTGACTGCTTTCAAGAAATTTGCGGTGAGTACGGAACTGTAAATCGAACAGCCCTACTGTTGCTACTCCCGCACGCAATATCCCCGGTCGAAAGGCTGATCTACGTAACCCTCAAAATCAGTCGCTGTCAAAATACTTTAGGGCTAACCGGCGACGCAAACGTCTAACACGAAACGGAACAGCCCTGCCCTGTTAAATACACAATGCGAAAAGTAGACTAGTCACTTACCTTAAATCACAGGCGGCATATCTTCGTCGAAAGAATAATCCAATGTCTTCAAAACAACCACAACAAAGCACACGACAAGCGTGTACAAATCCACAGATTCGGCGGCCAGGAGGTGGGAAAGACGACTGCGTGATGAAGTGGCGATGTTGCTGGATGGAGCAGTGGAGTACTGAGGCCGGGGTTTCGGTTTCAGTTGTGCTTTGACTTTCGTAACGCAGTTCATACAAGTTGCGAAGTGAACAAAATGCGTCGAAACAAATTCTGGCTTGAACATAGACAAATAAAGCAATGTAAATAGAAAGATCAGGTTGCCATACCCAGCAAAAAGTTGAGTTTGTTGGCCTGTCCTGTATATGAGCAAGTTGTGGAATAAACCGCCGACATCACTTGGGGGAAATCACTTTTGGTTGAAAACTACCAAGAACAGGCCCATTTTTCTTTTAAAAAAGTCATATCGTGCTGTCGGCGCCAAAAAAATAAAACATACCCACTGAGGATCGAACCCCAACCTTCACACCAAAAAGGGAGCGCGTTACCACTGCACCACCGCCACGAACGGAAGGGCGGCCTAACAAGCGGGATTTATTTGGTTTCTATACTGAATCTCCAATGAATGCAGAGATGTTGTGAGTTATGTTTACTGCTTCTCGTATATAACCCATTTCGGCAGTCATACCGCTTCTTGGGCACGCACCGGTCTCCAAAACGAGGCTCACCTTGAGCTGTGTAGCCAGCTATCTTAACCTAAAAAAGATATCGCACTCCCCGTTCTCCCCGACGAAAGCCAACGTAGCTATGAGTGAAATGGCATGCGCGCCCGGAATGAAAATTATGTTTTGTAATAATACCGTGGTTGGATCTGTCTCAACGCAGCTGATTACAACTAAGGCGGATCGGCGAAGCGCTAGACCCGTAGTCTGCCGCGTACAATTTAAGCCATGCCACGGATGGTTCTGTTCACCCGCCGTGGTGGCTCAGTGGCTAAGCCGTTGCGCTGCTGAGCACGAGGTCGCGGGTTCGATTCCCGGCCGCGGCGGCCGCTTTTCTGATGCAGGCGAAAAGCAAAAACGCCCGTGTGTACGAGATTTCGGCGCACGTTAAAGATCCCCAGGTGGTCAAAATTAATCCGGAGCCCTCCACTACGGCGCGCCTCATCGCCTGCGTTGCATCGGCGCGTTAAAACCCTACAATCAAATCAAGTCGATGGTTCTGTCCGCTTGGCTCAGCACAGCGAAAATGAAGGCGTACGGTTTGACCCTGCCGCAGCGAAAAAAATTACGCCAACCTCCCCTCGCGGGAACCCTGGTTTAATGCGACGCTGAAGGGGGTTTCCGTTGGGTCGATTAGTCGAATTGCGTGAAACACGTAGTGAACGTGAATTGCGTTTCAATCACATCGTTGGGTTCCACGCGAGGGGATGCGGGCGTAAATTTGAGCATAATGAGAGACGTTGTTGTTGTCGTTTAGACGGAGGCTTCAATAAAGGAACCGTCGCATCAAGCAATCGTCGGTACTGCGAGAGAGCAAGCGCAAGCGCAAGCGCGGGCGACCGTCGACTGAGAGACCGGCTGGAGCGCGGCACGCACCCGAAGGAGAGGAGACCGCGGCGAGAGAGAGTACTGCACATGAGCACAGCGCGCAGCGCCGCGCCCAGCGCCGTCCACCGGCGGAGTGAGAGTGCGCCACGCGCCCGCAGATGCTGGGCGAAAGTGTTCGCTATCGGATAGAGGATAGGGGTGAGCGGAGGAGAGACGCAGCTGTGCGGACGCGAACGACAACGGCGACGGACGCAGGACAGGGCCGCCGGCAAGAGATGCTCCTCTCAGCGTCGCATCTAAAAAGCTACCCATGTTTTCAACGTAAGGGCCGGCACTGCCCCATTACACCAAAAACGGCGAATAAAGGGCATACAGTTTCATACCAGCCCTACAAGTTCTGGCTTAAAAACAAGAAGCGCTAATCAAAGTAGCTTTTTTCTAATATGCCAAGTTTTCAGCAGCACCTTATCAAAAAGGCAGTTATTGTTTTTTTTTTCTCAAAATTCCCAATGCCACCGCTATGTTCCTGTTATTATATCAATGATTAGTTTGCTATCAAATGAATTTTGCCTTGCTGCCAGCATTCGTCCGGAAAATGCTTTTCCATCATCAATGCAGCAGTCAAGCTTGCCGTCACGCCATCTGCCGTAATTGCGCAGAATGGCAGCCAAGTTTTCGGCAACACCTTTTCAAAAAGGCAGCATTTGTAATTTTCTCGCAACGGTCAATGACACCGCCATGTTTCTGTTATTACAAGCGCTGCGCTCTCGTATAAATTTTGCCTTTCTGCCGTCATTTATTCAGAAAATGCATTTCCATCAACAATTCAGCAGACAAGCTTGCCGTCACGCCAACATCTGCCGCCATTGCACCGCAAGCCTGCCAGCATGGAGGAAGGTGCTGGAAGGCACTAAAAAATGCTGGCAGACATGCAAGCATTCCTGCCAGCACCTTCTAGCGTCTCCTTCCAGCAGCTTCCATTACATTTATTACGTACATCAAGCTTTCCGAGGCGACTATCAAACTCAATCAACCTTTCAAGCAATGAATCTTGATGGTTGGTTGATAAAATTTTCAACAGGGTTGTTTTTTCTTCAAGGCAACTGCGTCGTCTTCGGCTTCGTGACATCTGGTGGAGGTTCTGGGTACATGCACCGTAAGCCCTCGTCAAGCCGAGAAGCCAGCCCAATTTGTGTCAGCCGCCGAAAGCAAGGGCTTCAGCCAGAGTTTGGCGTGCTTTCGGATAACGTCAAGAAAAGAGACGTCGCGAAAACCACCATAATCAATGCAGGCACAATGGCCAGCTCTTCCAACACTGCTCTCGTGATTCAGAAACCCAGGAAGCCCCCATCATTCCAAAGGTCACCTTCTGAAAATCCCGAAGACTGGTTGAAGCAAGTCGAACCGGTCCGTCTGTTTAACCGATGGGACGACGCAGAGACACTGAGGCGAGTGTTCTACTACCTCAAGGACTCATTGCGTACCTGGTTCGAAAGCCCTGAGAGCTCCCTAGATTCATCGAACAATTTCACAACACAATTTTTAGCGACGATTCTTCGAATGAGCGGGACGAGGTCTTGCTGCAAATACGGACACAACACGCTCACGAAAGCGTTGTTGTGTTTGCCGGAGAGATGATGAGGCTTTTCAGGCATGCCGACCCTAGCATGGCGGAAGTAAAGGAGTTACGCTTCTTATTGCGCGGTGGGAAGGAAGAACTGTTTGCTGGACGTGTCCGCAATCCGCAGAAAACAGTGAACGAGTTAGTAGCCGAAGCCAGCGCAATTTCTAGGGCCCTCTAAATCCGTGCTAAGCAGTATGACCACAAATTTGTTGTCGCGGCCAGTGCGAACTACGTCGACAGTAAGTAACGTCAGCGTGCCCAGGGCCTTCATATTAAATTTATCTGTATCCAGCCTCAAAAACTCCATCCTCGTGAAGAAAATGTCAACACTGGAACGATAAGTTATCTCCTTTTCATCCCCGCAGACCTTCGTGAGGAACTTTTGGAAGCGTTCCACGACGACCCTTCTCCGTGGTATCTCGGCACTACAGGCACTATGGAAAAAATCAAGGCGAACTACTACTGCCCCGCCTTACAACCGACGTTCTCACTACGTCCGTAGCTCCCGTGAATGTCAAGTACGAAAAACGCTACCGACGAGACAAGTCACACTTGTGCAGCCGATCAGCGTGCCATCGAGACCCTTTCAACTGAGTGGAATAAATCTCTTGGGTCAGTTTCCTTCGTCAAGATCCGAGAAAAACTGGATTGCCCTAGCGACAGACAACATGACGCGCTATACAGAGACGGCCACTCTTTCTAGCGGGACTACACAAAAAGTGGCGAAGTTCTTCATATACCAAGTTGTTCTGTGACATAGATCCCCTGAAGTATTATTACAGACCGCGGAATAGCCTTTACACCGGAGCTTATGCAAGAAATCTTACGCTACAGCAACACGGGTCACCGTGGAGCGACGGCGTACCACCCCAAACGAACGTACTAAGGAATGTATGAACAAGACGACCGCTGATATTTGTCTACTTACGCCCACGTTGAACATAAGAATTAGGACGAAGTTCTTGCATATGTCACGTTTGCGTACAACATGGCTATCCAGGAAACTACACAGATGACACCGTTCGAACTTGTCTACAGAAGGCGGCCGACTACGATGCTTGTCGCCATGCTTCCGCACGTAGAAGACGACGGCCTCAACGGCGACGTCAAAGGATAATTTCAGAGTACGAACGAGGCCCGCCAGCTTGCTCGAGTTAGTACAACAGACCAGCAGCTGGTGGTGGCGGGGCGCTACAACCTCCGACCCCGAGACGCCGAGTACCGCGAAAGGGATCGTGTGTGGGTTTGGACTGCCATCTGACGACTCGCACTTAGTGAGGAGCTTCTGCGACGGTATTTGGGACCCTACGTGATCCTACGCCGTGTTGGCTAACTTACCTACAAAGGTATCTCTGATAGTAATTTGGGCACGTCAGGACGATACACGCGACCCGAAGTCGTCCACGTCGTTCGCCTCGAAACTTACGGAGCAAAATGCGGGATTTTTGTGTTGTTTTTTCGGACTGCGGTTTTATTTTAGCATCGGGTTCGTGCCCTCTTGGAAGGCATGAGCTCCGCGAACCATGTATTGGGTGTGTTTATGTTTTTTACTGGCCTGCCGCGCCCGACTATGTTGTCTGTGTCTCAAGCGAAGCACGTGTTTCATTCTTTATTTTGATGCCGCACGGGTTATTTTATTCTGATAAGGAGAGCGTTTCCCCCAAAGACCACGAGCCTAAAATATTCTTCTTTGATCTACAATTTTCTGGTTGTAAATCGACGGTTCGAGCAACACTCGCGCCGAAAGATAAAAGCCTGCAGAGCAGACCCGGTGGTATTCGATTCACTGACATTCGTCTGAGCATGTCACTTTGTTAACTGCTGCTTCGGCGCCTCTCTATTCTTTGACTTGTTAGGGGAGCGCAAGTTCGGTCCAATAAGCTTGTATTTCTTCCAAGACAACTGCATTGACTGTGGTTTCGTGAGAATATGATGGTAGGAGATGTGAGGTACCGACGAAAGATGCCCCACGCCTTTTACTGAGCCTCTCGCGCTCGCCTACAGTAATCATTCCACCAAGGTCTCCTAGGGTTGCGGGGCGTACCACAGACCTGGAGAATCGACGTTTCAACAGCGTCGAGGATGTGCGCCGTGATGCGTGTGGTCGCCTCTTATACAGGTAGCCATGTTATTGATGTGTGGTTTATATAAGATTTCTTTATGTATGTAGTCCCGTTTGCTCTTGCTTTGTTAAACTTGCGATGGCAAGGTGTACTGTGAGGGCCTTACCCTACATATGTAATTGTGGTCGAAAAATGTTCACTACCATAGGGGATAGTTTCAACATCCCACTCAAGACATGGAAAGAGTACTGTAGAGCCAATAGCTATGTCAAGGTGTGAATTAGGGTGGTATCTGAGATTATGGTATGTAGGATTGTTTTAGGTGCAATGCACTTCTTAAACGACCCTGAACCTGCGTCCACCGGCGATGTCCGCGCCCGTGGAGATGGGCGCGCGCAGCCTGGCCGCTGGCATGGCACATACCCACGTGGGGGATTGGCCAGGAATCTCTCGTCTTCCTTGGCAACGGGGACAGATGGGCGCGCGCTGCCTGGCCGCTGACATGCACATACCCACGTGGGGGATTGGCCAAAATCGGGCGTGAGAAGGGCTAATGCACCTGCTTAAAGGAGTACTGACACGAAATTTCAAAGCTGAGATCCGCTCTAGCAATCAAGTACAACGACAACACAAATAGGTGTCTGTGAATAAATGCATCTTTTTTCTTTGTAGTTGTGTGTGTGTGTGATCTCTCTTTCGCGAACATTACCGAACCGCGCAAATTCAACTCGTGCATTCGCACTTTCACATTCTTTCCCTCGGGGAAATGCGGGGAATTTTTGTTGAATATGCATCGTCGTGCAGATGTTTGGAATTTCTCGATACGACTGCCTCCGGCGTGAGGACGGGAAGAGATTCAAAGCGAGTTATTACATTTCAGTTATTCTATTAGAATGAAGCGTTCACGTTGATGACAAATAAGGCCCTCAAAATGGCAGTTCTCAAGGTAGAAGATAAGGGGGGTGAAGCATAGCGTTATTCCATGTGGCCGATTCTCTGTTTCCGAACACTGTTGCCCTGGCTGGAGGTAATCTTCACCGGTGCTGACTGAGCAGCGGTGGTGCACTTTCTGTATCCGAGAGGCCCTGGCCACGGTGTAAGATATACTTTTAGGTGTGGACACAGCAGCCCAAAAATCCGTCAAATAGAGTTGGTGGCGCCATGGCGCCGCGCGTGGACCTTTGATTGAAAGGACATCTGGTGGCAGAACTCTAACTAAGCTTCGAAGCGACCGAGGCTTCAAGTGACTTGAACAACGACTGCCCGAAGCCAGGTGGTTCACAGGCACCCGCGGCATGCGTGTAAAACAACATCGTTTAAGCTCACCGTGTGAGCTCACACAACGCGATCTGAACGCGTACTTTATTGCATTCTTTAAACAGCTGTGAGATTTCGGGCGTCCTAAGTTTATTAAGACGTGCGAGCAGCTCCTCAGAACATTGGACACCGGCAGTGAGTTTGACAACATCGATTTGTCTCCGCTGCTTCGTGCATGGACTTACCCCAGTTGTGCAACGTCATTTACGACAAAGAAACAGCAGCGTACTCGCCGCCAGTTTAATCCATTTCACAAACTGCCTACTTTTGTTGTATGTCGGGGCGTTGTTCCGGCAGCGGACGCTTTCTTTTTCCGCTGCTTGTACGGAGTAGCTTGGGGGGCTGTAGCAAACGGTGAAGTCGACGGCACTGCATCGTTTGCGAGCGCGCACCTCTTCGACATTCAGTAGTACATCCCCTCAAAGCACCAAAAAGAACCCTTTCGCGCAACCGCACTCTCAGAAAAATGCTGACCGCAAGTAGCATCACTTTCTGCTGGGGATGGCTGCAGAGCTCGCATTCATTGCAGGTAACGGATCGCAGGTAACGTTAATTACGGTCACGTTTTCTTGCCATCCGTTGCAGTACGCACTCAATAAAACATTTGCACCCCATTTTTTTTTGCGCAAGCATAAAAAGCGCAGCATAAAATCTCATTTGTGTGAGCGCTCAACGGCTACCGCGGCACACATTCCCTTCAGTTTAGTGTTTTATACCTTCTTTTGATTGTTACCGACTCAAAACACATGCTTAGAACACGTTGAAACACTGGGGCGACCGCAAATGCTTTCGCACGGCTTTATTCAAATTATCGTCTACCGCCGGCGGAACCCGCCAAGCTGCGGCGAGCAGAAATCGAGCAGACGACCGGTTACGCAAGCTGCCGAGAAGGCCCGACTAGAAGCCGAAGGGATCCGAACACCTCCGAGTAGGCGGCGCTCGGGCAGCTTCTTTTCTCTGCCGCTGGAGGGCGCTGCAATCAACGGTCTCAGCGGCGCCAGTTTGGCGACTTTATCAAAACGAAGAGCACACGTTTCTTTTCTAAAAGCTGTGTCCTCACCTAATAATATATCTTACACCGTGGCCCTGGCTATAGGCTGAGCCCCATGTGCCACACATATGTGTACTAGTTCACTACGATGAGCACATAGTAACAGAGGTTTGCTTACGCTTCGGAGATTGTATCTTCGAGAATCGGCCGAAGCAAATGCACTCGCAGGCAGGAAAATGCAAAAAGGGAGCTTAATTGATATATAAAATTGTCTAGTTCAATTTATTGAGGGTCGATATATTGCAAATTGGCATTGCACTGCCTTTTTTCGAGTCCCATTCCGGCTTCCCGCTGATGCCGTCCTGGCAGCGACCGATTCACCATAGCTCCTGAGTGTTGTCCGTTCTTGTGGCACCTGCTCCATCGCTAACTAAGCAGCGGAGGTGCTTTTTTGTCGGCGCGACGCAGGTTATGGCCTTAGCCGCTTTTTCACACATATTTGTATACCAGATAACTACAATGTAAACGTACGTACAAAGATTTGTTTATATTTGGCACGCTTACAATTCCTGACGTCGGCCGCGGAGAACTCACCCGTTGGTGGAAAATGTCAGTCAAGGAACGGTAGACTGGCATTTAAAATTTTATGCTTCAAGTTCTCGATGCTCGATTTAGTCAATGAATGGCAAACACCGGCAGCTTTGAATGGCTGTTCCTACCCGTCAAAGCGGTCGTCAAAGCGGCGAGTGATTCCCCGCTGCAACTTAGTGTTACCCGTGCTTGGGGGAACGCTGCCAATCCAGGCACCTACGAACGCAATCGTTTTCTTCTTTAGAGATCACAAAATACATGAAAGCTGAGCACACGCCGCGAACTGCCCGTACATTTGTCCTGCATCGTCATATTCGTTGCGTGGCTCATCTGCAAAACATGAAATTTCTGCGGTAGCGTCTAACACAATTTATAGCAACATGCTTGGCGGCGGCAGCAGCGCGATCCGAGATACTGGCAGAGTACCACTTCAATCCTTTGCCCGCTGAAGCAGCGTAACTTCCTTTAAACCAGCAGCCTCGCGCCGTCTCCTAGAAGACGGCAGTTCGGGCTGCATTGAATTTTTGCATTAGGGGACTTCGTAATCATCAGTCAATTTTTCCTAGAACAGTAACAGTAAAATACAAAATGCATACTTTTCGTCGCCGACAGTTCAGGGAAACAGAACAGGTTTTATAATTAGAACTGCTTTGGTGAGCATGCATCTTTTTGTGCAAAAGTGAGACTAATGTAAGGAATTGCATAGTTCTGATGGTAAAATCTAGCTGTGAGAACAGCTTTTTCCCTACTTTTTTTGAGCGAAGTACTAAAAATTGTAACCAAAGTGCTCGGAGTGTCTGTTAAGTTAAACACCAAGATTCAAACTCAAACCAGACAGGAGAGGGATATACTTACAGACTTCATTCTGCTGTTTATCCTGAACGGACAGGCACAGAGATTTTTCGGTGGGGGGAGTCATCAAAGAATACTTATTCATCAGAAACAGGGAAAACGAGAGAACTAGAGAGAGCAAAGGAAACGAACTAGTCACTATAAAGCCTGAAAAATTAATTTTTGAAATAATAGGAGTAATTGGAGTAGTACAAAGGAGGGTGTGCAACACAGCATTGGTAACAATGAAATGCTCAGAGAACGCCATGTTATGCGAGGTAGAAAATTCTGCTTGGTTTCGAAAAAAGGAAGCAAGCTTTCGAATGGTACTTTGCAGATAAGGCATATTTATTATATCAAAATCTCTTATTAGCACTTACACCTTTGTGTATGTGTTGGTAGCCCCCGAGACTTGGGCCTTTCTTCAGAGAGGTTTTCTCGACTAATTGGCATTTTATGTAACTACCTGTATGCGCTAGGTAGCCCTGTAGAGCCCTTAGTGTTGTGCATAAAGGCAGTAGTTTGGATAGATGGCCTTATGTCTTGGCGGTTCTTTGAAAACAGTTATACATAAAAGTTTAAGCATTTGGTACGCTCAAAGATGGTTTATTTTAGCAAACTTTACTGCAGGGCACAGAGCTTTCTTCCATCTGTAATATTCTCAAACCATGGTTTGTGCATATCAAATTTTTTAGAGGGCCGAGTTTTCTGCCTTGATCCGTTTCGAGCCCTCTAAGCAGCATTTTTTTTTTGCTAACAGCGCGTTGCATTTTGCCTATCCTTGCTTCTGCGCTTTAAATGATGGACGCTTCGTTTTTTAATTCCAATCGTGCTCCTGCGTCCTGTTCTTTTTCCCCATGCCTGGCTCGGTTGACTGAGTATGGCACACTAACATGAACATGTGCCTTATAACTATAGTATAGGGGAGGGACACAGATAACGGTTTGGTAAGTCAATATAGACGACAGATAGATTGACTATTGATACAGGCACTAGTCTAGTTTACTCCAACTCCTTGAATCATTTTCGTCCTCTTTTTTATATCGGTTTAAGCAGTAGAAAGTTAATTAGAAAAAAAGAACGGAAGTTTCCACCAAGCATACTAATGTGCTCACATAACGCAACTCCTACATTACACTTGTTGAGGGTGGAAGGGGAAATGGAGGGAAGAAAGTGGGGGTGGGCGAAAAGAATGAGGGCTATTTGGTTGTGGACTGTGTGAACCCCACAGCCGGGTTCCTTAGAGGCTTTGCTTTAGCGCAATATCCTCGAGGTAGTGGAGCAGGCTCAAGACATTCCGAACTTTTGTCAGGTTAGGGCCCCTTGGAAACAGCAGTTCTTCGAGAATGGTGGTGGCCAGTTGCAAGAGAGGTATGTAATTTCCAGGTGTGACCTTGCAACGGAATGATATGAGTAGAGCCGGAGGACGTGCTTGACAGTTTCAGGCTCCGTGTAGCTGCTCCAGGCAGGAGAGCCGGCCGGTGCCTGATGGAGGAGCCGGGCAATAGTGTTGGAGAAGTTCAGCTGGGGCCTCAGTAGGAGGGCCCGTTCTGTGCGCTCTATTAAATACTCGGTAGCCTGAATGGCGGCATAGAATGACGGGGTTGATACTGCCCCTGCACCGTGAAGAGGGCCGATGACGGTCCACATTGGTCTGGCAAAGTCGTGGGCAATCTCCCTTCTCGTTGCCTTCAATTCCGGAGAGGGAGAGGACCCATTAAAATTTGACTTCCCAGTCGCCGGATGCGAGCATGTGTAGTATGGTCACCAGAAAGCGCTCAACAAGACCACCGCGGCTGGTTGGCGTGTATGCTGCCAGCACCTGAATTAATCTCGGCTGGTGTCCAATAGCATGAATCCAGCAGGGTACTGGTGGCATCGCTTGATAAGCTGGTTTGCAGTTAGACGGAGTCAGCTAGCTCGTCAAGCGATGACGACGCGGGAAAAGGGAGGCGGAAGTTCTTGCTTACTCCAATACCCGGAGCCATGCAAGCACCAGCGGCGGTACCGGTTGCTTGGAGGACGAAGCCTTCTGTATAGATTTTTAAGTGTCTTCTCAAATCGTCCTGCAAGGGAACAGCCGCTTAGTGGAGGAGTTCTACCATTGGGGCATGGGGCTTCGATCGCGCTATCCCATGGGACAAGTTGTGCTCCCACGTCTGCCGTCCATTGCGGAAAAATGGCACATTGCCGAATTGATTAGCTCCATCCCCAATGAGACCACACAAAACTGAGCGCTGAAGCTGTCCTGGTAGCAGTGGCGTAGCCAGGGGGTTGATTGGGCTTCCGCCCTCTCTCCCATCGAAGTGTTTCCTGCTGCCGCCGTGTTCGAAACATCCACGCCTCAATTCCCGCCCTACACATGGGTGCTTAAACAAAATGAAGCGCCTGAGCCAGGGGGGTCCGGAGGGGAGCATGGCCCAAAAGCGATGCCGTCCTCGGGTACGCTCAGCACACGGGACACCAAAGACATTCGTTGTCTCCCTTTGTGGGTGGCATGTCGCCACACGGAGAATTATTGGCGGCTGAGTCGTTCTCAGCAGACTAGATTGACTCGTCCCGATATGACAGGGGGTGGGAGGTGTGGTAGGCACAATCTGGCGCCGGTAAAAAAATAGAAAGAGAGAGGGAAATACGTGCTTTATTTCAGACCTGTAGGAGAGCACTCTTTCTGTCTGCATCAGTGCTGGCCTGTGACGGTAATTGGGTCGCCAGGGCGGGCGGGTGGGATGGTCGGAGCGTCTGCGGTAGTTACCCAACATGCCCCTTGGACCCTTGTCGGCATAGATAAGCGCGGCGAGAGAGGTTCATAACAAAGTGAGCGTGGTGATCTTCCGCGTTAAAGGTACCACCCAGTCGAAGTACGACGTCGGGAAAATGGCCACGGGGAGCGTATGGAGCATGCGATCACGGAGTATAGCGTAACCCTGACAGTGCCACATCAAATGTGCGGCCGTTGCAGCCACGCGACACTGCAGACAGAGTCCTTCGGCGGGGTCATTGCCGTAAAATTTCTGGCGAAGCGCGGGGAAGAATGCGGTGTTGGTGGCAAGGCGGCGAACCAATGTCTGTGTTGCCCGCGGTAACCCTTCCGGCATGGGAGGAACAGGGCACTCATGCTGATCAGTGCGGTCTTCCCTATCGTCACGAGGGCCCCCGAGTATCTGTCGGCGTCTCTGCTGTGCGATTGCTGTCCTGACAGTGACATCGGGTGGGCTCGCCTCAGTGATGCGCAATGCTATCAGCGAGGTTCGTTGTCTAGCCGCAGCTCGCACATCGCTGTTAGCCCACTCATTTCCCTCAATACCAGAAAGGGGGGGGGGGTTACCCAGCCAATGTAGGTGGTTATTTTGAGGTAAGAATGTAACTCCATAAAAAGTGCGACAAAGCTGCCGAGGATTCTTGGATATAATGATGATACTCTGCTGACCTGCCTGCAGATGCTGGATGCGGGGGCCGAAAGAGTGAAGAGCAAAAGCTTGTGTGCTATGTCCATTGGTTTCAAGGAATTTCGCACCAACTGTGCAGCAGGAGGAGGGCAAGTAAATCGATGTGTGTTGTGTCGTCGCTGGCGGTACTTGTAAGCAGACTCGCATTAGCGACGCAATGGGTGGTGTCAACCCAGGCCACCACACAAACATGCACTAGGCCATTTTCGCCCTCTTTATTAGTATCATTTCGTGGGGGCACCGAAGTCACCCCCATGCCGATGTATACGATGGTTTGAGGGACGGGCGAGTTGTTGATGACGCTAAAATTGTGCTGCTTGGAAAAGTGGCGTCGTCTTGCTGAATTCCGAGGCAAGCGTCCCATGCCACCAGGAAGCGGCTTTCCATCTGTCAAGGGAATGCTCTCAGCCCATGGAGGGGGTGAGAGGGTAGACACACAGCCATGGTGGGCAATACCCCAACCTCGTGTAAGCTGGAAAGTCCGGAGTTAGTGCTGCTAAGGCGGTACCTCTGGGCTGAGAGGGCTTGCTCGGCTAATTCCGACAGCGAATGCATCCCACCCTGCGCAAAAGCTCACCTAGGGGGGTGTATTTCGGCAACCAAGTAACAATCAGTATGGCCTCACGGTTGATCTTCTCGAGTTGCTCTTGCTGCCGGCGGGTAAGGACATGGTAGTTGTGAGCACAGAGAATGCGGGAATTGATTATAGCTCCTCCGAGCTGCCGCGTCTGCTTCTCTTTCCTACGTCAATGTATACTTGTGACTCGGCAATGGAGATGCAGCAAAGGCTTGCACTGCGTGGTGAGTTTTTTTACCCATGTCATGTTTTTGACATCTTGGTCAATGTAGGATCCCAGAACCCTAATGGAAGGTTTCCTGAGTATCCGTTGGCCTGCCATGGAGAGGGAAAAATAGTTCCGGATAGCCTCGCTTTTCTGGAATGGGCTATTGAGAACTACCACGTATTCAGCTTTGTCAGCAGACGCAGTCATTGCCATGGTCTGAAGGTAAGTGTTAAGGACATCTAGGCCAAGCTGTAATGTTTTTTTCGGTTCGCCTGGAGCTCAGCCGTAGCCAAATGGTAATGTCATCAGCGTAGATGGCGAAATTTAATGACGGAATTTCCTCAAACAAGGGCGGGAGGTGCGCTATTACTAGATTGAATAGAATAGGCGAGAGGACGGCACCTGGGGTACTCCAACCCTGTTTGGGCAAGATGGTTCGACGTATTCTCCCACTTTCACTCCGCAGGTTCGATTGTACAGAAAATTTTTAATGAATGTAAGCATATGACCACGTACTTCATCAACGTGTGCGCTTTCTATCACAGCTTTATCTGGGCGGGAGTCACAGGCTTTACGGACATCCACTGTCACCCCAGTCCGTCTTTGTGCTGCTGAGTGAGCACTGAGGACCTGGTGATGCAGCATAAGCATAATATCCTGCGTGTTTAGGGCTTGACGGAAGCCGATTTGATGCATGCGTGTGAAACGTATCAGTTTTCCCAAGATGCCAATTGAGGCGCTCTAGAACTATGCGTTCAACCTATTTACAGAGGTTGCTGGTGAGGGATATGGGTCTTAGATTGCCAAGGTCATTCGGTGGTTTTCCGGGCTTTGGATTCGGTTGGACAAGGGAGTCACGCCAGGCATCGGGAAACGTGCCGGTCCTCCAAACCAGGTTAATTACATTCAACCGAAGGCGTAAGAAAGATTGTGGCAGGTTCCGGAGTTCTGCGACGGTGACGTTGTCCAGGCCTGAAGCGCTACGAGGATTCGCCCTTGTCAAACCTGCGTAGAGCTTGGTCATAAAGAATGGGTGATCTATGTCGGCCAGACTTGTAGAATGGTGATCGTCGGACGTTTCTGGTACTGAGTTCCGAGAGTATATTTTCGGATGAGGCAAAGCCACTTTCTGGGGGAAAAATACATCGCCTGCCTGAAGGGCTAACTGAGGTTCGGGTATTTGCTGGCGAAGGGCTACTGCTTGGGCAGCGTGTCGTTTTTTCGATTTTCCTTGCGAACTACGAAAACGGTGCCATATCTGGGGCCCATTCATATTGCCATTAACACGCGAGCACATATCACGCCACCTCACCAAAGAAAGGTTAGCCGCATATCGCGTGCCTCAGCTGTTATACGGTCGAGGGGACGGCGCAGCCGAGACGGTTTTCCTTGCTTCCTGTATTCGCGCAGTGCATCGAGGCGTTGGCTCCATAAGTTGGCGAGGTGAACATCTGGCACCGTGAAGCACTCTGTAACGTAAAAAGGCCGGGTGGCTAACCATTTCGCTTTAATAATTGTTTGTAGAAGTTGTTCCAGGCGTGTTTCCTCTGGCTCGTCGTATAAAGTATCGACGAGTGTACCCTCTAACGTTTCGTGAAACCTATCCCACTAAACGACGCTTATAGCGTATTTTGCGGATTGTCTGGCATGACCACAGAGCCGAAGAAAGATAGAAAAATAATCACTCCCCCACGTACCCGCTCCTAATTCCCAAGTGCTGGATTTGGGCCTATTCGTCCAAGTAAGGCCTGTTGTTGTATCGCCCCGGCGGACATGTTGACTAATACGTGTGGCACAGTCGGGGTCATAATAAAGCGTGAGGTTATTGTCGTCCATCGCATGAACTAGATTTGTGCCGTGAAATGTATTAGCTCTGGTTCCCCAATGCGTGTGGTGCGCATTGAAATTGCAGCCAATGACACACAAAGCGCCAGGACGCGTCTTCCGGATGGTGTCCAGCCAAGAACTGTCAATTTGAGCAGGTTTTCGTAGCGAGGTGCGGATGCAGGTGGACACTTCCACAACCTCACGCTGAAAAAGCTGCAAATTTATTCCAACAACTTCTTGATGAGATGTACACCAGCGCAGAAGATCAAGCTCGACATGTGGAAAACGGCTGCCGAATAAGACCGCTGCGTTACCATGATAAGTGACAGGCTGCATCGACACGATTATCGCCGGCTTGCGTGACATGAGCTGCTGCCACGGTATGGTGGGCCGCAGGTATGTGTCATAGCCGGGTATTGCAAGGTTGGAATCTCCTGTCTCTTGTATGAGAAAAAACGGTGGGTCTTGTCCATGTTGAATACTCGATGAGGAGTTCCGCTTTCTTGCGAGTGAATGTTCTGCAATTCCATTGAGGGTTCCGTGGTCCTTGTGCTTGGTGTGGTCGAGGTGCGTTTGCAAACGACTGCCTATTATCTCCCATTGTATCGGTGAAGAAGAGTTTTCGTCAGCTAAAGGAGCTGACTCTGTTGGTAAATAATGAAAACCGACGAGCATTCATGAGTGAAGACTGGTGCGATGAAGGCCTTCAAGGTGACATAGAATTTTGGCATGTGTAATCATAACAACGTGAAAGCGGCGGTGGCCAACAATCAAGACCCTTACAAGGTAAGGGAAAAGATTTTAGGGTTTAAAGCACCGACGCAACGAAGGCAATGAGTCGTGCGGTAATAAAGGGCTCCGCATCGATTTTTACCAACTGGGGATCTTTACGGGCGCCGAAATTTCGTAAGCACGGGCGTTTGCGCTTTTTGCCTCCATCAGAAAAGCGGCCGCCGCGGCCGAGAGTCGAACCCGCGACTTCGTGCTCAGCAACGCAACGACTTAGCCACTGAGCCACCGGCCAAGGTGGCTCAGCAACCTGCTTTGGCTGGATGAATGCCGTGCGAGGGCAGGGCCTTGTAAATGAGGTGCACAGCAAAGTATGCTCCTCTTCTATGCTCCACCCCTTCGACCTTCCTTGTGCACGGTCCTGTCAAGCCCGATCTCAGCTTGCTCGCACTGCGTGTGCCCTTCTGAAAAAGGCGTTGCAGGCTCATTTTCTCGTCTGCGATTAGGCAGATTTGCTCAGCGGTATTTTTTTCCAGTCCAGAAAACTGGGGAGCTACGGATGAAAAAAAGGGCATGCTGCAGCTCGCGGAGCCAGTTCTAGTCCTCCTCGTAAACGTAAACACACGATGGTCACCAATTGTGCCACAGGCAGACGGCGGTGGCGACCGTAAAACAGACCGGAAAGACATCTGCGATCTCGGTCAAAACTAAAGCCTTCCATTGCATTCAGGATACTATACCACTAGTCGGCGGCAGCCCAGTGCAGTGTATATTTACGACTAAAAAAATTAATCGGCGCTAAAACAGGGACGACGAAGTAACACGTAACACACAACACGGTGCCGAAGTTCCAACTAGAATTTGTTGAAAAAAGATGCTGCTTATATACCCAAAACTAAAATACTAAAAGCATTGTGACGACAAAATGCATTACATTTCTAAAAATGCTACTTCTTTATCTGTCAGTGATATGGACGGTGTACAAAGGCATTTATCCCCTGCCTGTGTGGTAACAAGATCTTCCATAATTTCGAGCTGGAGCTTGCCTCTTGCTTTCCGCAAAAACTTTGTCCTATCTAGCAGGTGGCTAAACTTGCATCTTTTGCAGTGCTCAGATAGGTTGCCACCAGCTTTATTTGTAACTTTCCAGTTGTGCTTCCTTGCCCTCTCATTGAAGCACCTTCCAGTGTGCCCTATGTACACTTTTTTGCAACTCAGGGGAATTTCATATACTACACCCATGCTGCCGTCTTTGTAGAACAGCGTGGTTTTTTGCACAGGGCTCTGATTTTTTCTTCGGAGTTTTGCTCGTCAAAAAGCAAACTTTGAACAGCTTTTCCGGGGCACAGAAAACGATATTTCCCCGGGGGTAAATGTCGTTTTCAGTGCCCCGGAAAAGCTGTCAAAAGTTTGCCCTTTGATGAGCAAAACTCTGAAGAAACAATCAGAGCCCTGTGCAAAAAACCACGCTGTTCGCTACACAGACTGCAGCATGGGTGTAGTATATGAAATACCCCTGAGTTGCAAAAAGTGTGCATAGGCCAAACTGGAAGGTGCTTCAAAGAGAATTAAGGGAGCACAGCTGGAAAGTTACAAATAAAGCTGGTGGCAACCTATCTGAGCACTGCAAAATATACAAGTGGTGCCCCCGGCTAGATACGACAAAGTTTTTGCGGAAAGCAAGAGGCAAGCTTGAGCGCGAAATTATGGAAGCTCTTTTTATCAACAGGCAGGGGATAACGGCGTTAGTACTCCGTCCATATCACTGACACATAAAGAAGTAGCGTTTTTAGAAATGTGATGCATTTGGTCGTCACAATGAATTTAGTATTTTAGTTTTGGGTATATAAGCAGCATCTTTTTCAATATATTCTTGTTGGAAGTTGGGCACCGTGTTGTGTGTTGCGTGTTTCTTCGTCGTCCCTGTTTTAGCACCGATTAATTTTTTTAGCAGTATGTACCAACTCGCTCACATCAGGCTTTTGTTACTTTATATTTACGAGCCTGAGTGGGAAAAACGGCAACATGGCGAAAAGAGAGAAGCGACCGTGGTTTTGGAACCTATGCGCGAAGTTGCAACAAAAAACCAGGCCTCTAACTAAGTAGTTTTCTTCCATTGATTTAGCCTTGGATGAATACTGCGTTCTTTTGACCATGGAGGCTGCATTGGGCAATAGGCTGTGCGGTGTAGATCAAATAATCACGTCCTAATATTGACACGACGTCACAATACATTTGTGTCTCCAAACCAAACATTTTGTATCTCGTTTTATTTCAAATACAACATTTGCGTTTGCATTCCCAGTCGAAAAACACAACAGAAAAATACGACAGAAAGATCCTGTGAGGGAATGGGACATCCTGTAGTCTGTAGTAAATCCTGTCCTGTAGTCTGTAGTAAATCCTGTTCTGTATTCTGTAGTAAATCTTGTTCTGTAGTCTGTGTAAATCCTGTCCTGTAGTCTGTAGTAAATCCTGTCCTGGAGTAAATCCTGTCCTGTAGTTGTAGTAATCCTGTCCTGTAGTCTGTAGTTAATCCTGTCCTGTAGTCTGTAGTAAATCCTGTTCTGTAGTCTGTAGTAAACCCTGTCATGTCTGTTTTCGTAGTAAATCCTGTCATGTCTCCAATTTCAACTTGTTTGGCATAAGAAATTTATTTCCCGTGATTTTTTTTTCTATTAAGTACCTGAAGTATGCAGGATATGCATAACAATTTCAATAAAAATATGACCAACAAACATAAGCATTTGGGGTCATTCTTGCCTTTCTGGTACAAGCTTGAAATTGTTTTCAGTGAATAACTGATTTCAGAAAGCTGTACCAAAAGGCATTTAAGCAATGCAACTAGTGGCACATTCATGCATGCAATACAAAAGTTTGATGTTACGCAGACTGCACATGCCTGATCACAGTTCGAAAAAAAGCAGTTTTCGGTGCTTATCTATTTTATTTTCCTCTTTTTACAACACTGTTCCTGGGCACTACCGTGGCTTCACTTGCCATGGCTTCACTTTTTGTCATGGAGAGGCTTTTACTGCCCTCTTATGTTGCTGTTACAGCAAACAAATAATTTTTATTTCATTGCCAAATATAAAAACAAAATATGGCGCGTTATTTGTATGCTCCATGATCGTGCTGACTTGGAAACGGTCAGAACTATAATTTCTTTTAGTACAAAACAGCTTTCATCCGCACGTCATGCGAAACTGCGCCTGCTGCAAATTCACGGGAACCTGGACGCTGGTACATGCCGGACGCGGAAACTCGTGGATCCAGCAGGCGCTGGAACGTAACGCTGGAACACGCCCGAGACCACGCCGTCTCTAGCGAATAGCGTGGCCGATGCTCGCGCTCGGCCTTTTTTCTTTAATAGCCGTGTAATTGCAAACCCGCGTAGCTGTTAACAAGAAATACAGAAGTCTTTCCTTCAGGGACAGCTAAGTAACGCTACAAAATTTAGCCAGACTCATTTGGGCACTTTTCAGCTGATTTGGCCGTGCTTCGGAAGCAGGGCCAATTCGCGTCCAATCATCGTGTTCCGTCAATGACGCTCAACCTGTTCATAAAAGCAAATTTATTCTCCCCGATAGAAAGAAAATATTAAACGAGCATCAATAATAACCGTTCGAAACTTCGTTCCTTATATTTGTTAGGGCCATTAAAACACAAGTGAACAAATATTTCTTTTATACTGCAGAACGTGAGAGAACGCGAGAAATTAAAATGGAAAGTCAATCTTTAGCTAAAATGCTTGCCTTTGTGAACCTTGTTTCGTTGCATTCGCACAGCAAGGCGTGGAAGGGTATCCTGTGGCGAAAAGCGCACGTCTCTGTGGTGCTACACTATCTTGAAGAGTACTCACGCACGATACCTGCCGAAGTCACGCAGGGGTCGTTGGAAGTTCAGTCGATTGTCGAAGCACATCGCACGTATTCCAAATCACGCTGTCTGCGAGATTCGTCGCATTCACTCACATCCCAAGCACCCTGGTTAGTCGTCGCTGGAGGAGTCCTCACTTCGAGATGCTTGAAATCCGGACCACTGATCTTGCTTTTACCACAGCTTCCGAAGCTTCAAATGTTGCTGCTGACACTCCGCGGAGACATAAGATGCACGTTTTTACAAAAAAGTTAAGCCTAACTTCAACAAGGCAAAGCGTCGATGTGCAATGTGAACGAGCCACTCGGCCACGCAGCCACCGCGAATTTTGACCGGGAGACGAAAAGCAGGAGGGAACAAAGCAGGAGGGAACAAAGGAAGGGTAAGGCGGGGACCGGCCGATCCCGAGAACATATTTTGTGACCCCCCCTCACCCCTCTCGATTCTTCGTATTGCGGTCTCCCCGTCCCGCGAGTGCTGTTGCGCCGCGACATGCCTTCAGTGGTGACAATGCTTCCCCGAACTTCTTCCGAAGGGCCGGGCTAGAGGGAAGGCGCGCGTTTTGTTGCTTTCTACATTTATTTTTTTAAACCCATCTCGGTAATGCAGCGAGTTCACTGGCGCCGTTTCTTTTTTCTTTTTTCACACAGGTAGCGGCAACTGGTTCGCTGTTTTTAAAATCTTATTTTAACTACTTAGGCTTGATTGGACACATGTTACGCGTTAAAATAAACAAATTGCTCGCTAAAAAAATAAAACAACAGCACGCAGATTGAAACAATGGGGCTCTCAAAGACACCCAGAAATACATGTCAGAATGTGCACTGCAATTATTACAGCACGTCTTCAAAAAGCACATCTTGCTTCCGTTTTGCCGAGGGGCTACCCTTGTTCCCTGATTCTTTTATCAAACATTGTCCACAGTACAATATATGCAATTGCAATTCACTCAAAGTACCCAAGGAATTTCCGAAGTTCTTTATGTATCCATTTTTTTATTATGGGGCTACGCTTAGATGTTCCAACATTAGTGTGATTTGTGCTAAGTTGCGTTGTAATTGCAAATTTGTAGCGAAGGTTTTTTTCCAACACGGCCGGAATGCTAATGGCCGCAATGCAACAAACGTTCGTTACAACAGACGCTTGCAATGCAATATATTGAACGAGATGACCGTCACTCGCACGCAGCATTGTTTCCGTGCAGCGCACGCTAAAAAAGTGGGATTTTGCGGCACCGCACAGGCCGCAAACACCAAGATTCGGAGCATGTGCGTCGATCGCGGCGCTGGAATACAACCAGTCCACCCCTTAACCGGCGCGCGACATTCCCGTGTCTAGCCAAGGAGCTGCAACAATCCATCCCGTACTATCCCGTTCGTGCTATCCCCTTCGCATTGGCTGAAGCCCTGTCCCCAAAGGCAATGTCCCCATGTTATTCGGTGCTCTCCAGCAACCTCCCCGCGTTGCTGTCGTTCAGCGCGGCGTTTTCCGACAGGGTAAGCAAGAGATTTTGTAGCAATACTGAACGGTCTGTCATGCGACACTTTCGCAATGAATCTAAACTTCTCTTTCACACTATAAAAATCTGCAGGGACTACAAAATGATCTGTCGCATGGCTAGATAATAATCGTAATTACGGAATGCTGAATGCAGTGGCTAAAGGACAGTCTGTGGGCCAACAGAAGTTTGTGTACTGCCTACAGGGTGTTGCACAATAACGCCGCTAGTACAACAGAAATGTCTCATGCGACAGAAATTTTGTAGACTTATTACAGAGGTTTTTGTAGTGGGGACTGCAGAATGTCGGTCGCTTGATAGATATGTCTGTTGTACTACATAAATTACTGTCGTACGACATACATTCTGTCATCATTCTGCAGAGATTCCTGTCTCACAACAGACCATCCTGCATTCCCAACAGAAATTTCTGTTGTGCGACAGAAATGCCTGTCATACGAATTATTTTCTGTCGCTGTACTACAGAAATTTCTGTCGCACGACAGGCCACCCTGTAGTCCCAACAGAAATTCCTGTCGTGCGACAGAAATGCCTGTCGTACGACAGAGTTTCTGTAGTTGTACTACAGAACTTCCTGTCGCACGACAGACCATCCTGTAGTCCCAACAGAAATCCCTGTCGTGCGACAGAAATTTCTGTCGTGCGACAGAAATTTCGGTTGTGCGACAGAAATTCCTGTTGTGTTTTTCGACTGGGTTGGTTGTTGAAAGAAGCGCCCAGGAAAAAGTGAATAGGTAAATTTGAATGAGGGGAAACGTAGTTTAAACTCAGATGAAGTCCTTAACATTTTTTGCTGCACCAAGTTGGTGAAGGGTACTTAGAGTGTACCGCGGCAGAGCCATGCATCAGTATACGAAGAGTTTAAAATATATTTGCAGTCGCTGCAGTTTTAATATTTAGAATTTACAGGTACGTTACTCCATTTGAGGTCTACAGCTGTCGCATTGTGTGCCCGTTATCGGGAGTTTTGTTACCGCATTCCATTCAAACTTGTGCATCCTTTGCTACACCCAATTTTAAAATTATCAGAGCAGTGGGCGCAAGTGAAGGAGCTTCGTACTGGTGGCGAAGAAACGAACGTGCCTTTCTGATAGAATTTTCCGTTAACTTTTCCGGGCCTTCTATGAAGTTTTGTTGCCGCAAAAGTTTTGTTCTTTCCATCCTCAGTCGGTATGGCACGACAAACGAATATAGCAAATAAATTAACAGGCTACAGACTACTGGCCCTCTCAAGAACAGCCCACCTCCGCCCTTCGCCACCTACCTGCCCGCCCCTCCTCCTCCCCCACGAACTAGTGCGCCTCACAGCAAAACACCGCGCGCTCATATGATTCTGCGTCGATCAACAACTGTTAGGTATACATTCTGGAATATCGCATGAAGTTATTTTTGAGCAATCGTCAGCAATACTTATGTAGCCAAAGTGATCGAGAAATTCTCACTGGAAACAACTTTCTAATCTTAAGCCAATTTATCATGTCGTAGACTGAAGCCATGCTTCAGTTTGAATATCACGGTCGCTCTTAACCAACGGAATACTTTACCTGTGTCATTACTCGCCATTTTCGTGTTGAAGCATGGTAGTCTGTAGGAATTATTCATGCCGGGCCTTGTCATTAGTCTAGCAATTATCTATGCGTGGCCTTGCCATTACGCATGTTTTCTTGGTTCAATCCGGGAAACAAAATGCTGACTTGTTCCAAGCTTCGCACTCCACCCGACGGTCATGATGGCTGTGGACAACTGTCCAATACTCCGTTTTCTGTTGGACCAAAGGGCTTCTCAATTGATTTTTCACTTCCTGCGCGACTAACAAAAACTACAAAATTTCTATGCGACCTTTACGATCCTATACCGCCCATGCTCTTCCACTGCAGAGACTAAACCGGCAATGTGTATTCGGTAGAACAGGGGCAGCTCACGCTTCCCATAAAGAGCATGTCCTTACGTTATGTTTGAAACCAAAATAGTAGGACCTCATTATAATTCCTTCCTTAGATATCACGACAGAATTCGAACCGCAGCAAGATTTTTCTCAACTTGCACAGAACATGCCTAACTGCAAGGGTATGGTCAGACACTGCCGTCTTCGCGTTATTATTTTTTCTTGCTAAAGTTGAAGTTCGATATGACATTGTATAAAGAACTTTCCAGTGGCTTGTTCTACCTTATTCAGGAGTGGCACTTACGCCTAAAGGGGATGGCTCACCCGAAACATGAACGGATAAAGCATGCCTTCAGACAGACGAAGGGCATTCATGCACAACGCATTGAAAACTTGACAGATAATCATGGAACTATTTCAAAACACCAAGGCGGAGCTCAGTGCAGCTGACTGGACATTTCGGCTGCACGAAAATGTCAACCAGATTGAAGAAAAGCTTCCGATGTCCGCAAGGAGCCCTGAAAGAAGCTGCGAGGTGGACTCCATTAGAGACTCAAAACAGAAGCGGAAATGTCAGCTGTCAAGGCGTGACAAATACCAATGGCTGAATTATTCCGCTTTGCACGAAGGTTAATCCTGCCATGTTCGTTTCATTTTCGCCGTTAACAGCCCTATCAGAGTGCACTCGGTTTGCATAGGTTACGCATTTGCTGAATGTATTAATAGTAATATAACTCGTATTGTAGGCACAATTCTTAGCCTCTCCTATTTTTAGTAAAAAAACCTGCGCCACACATAGAAGTGCACCGCAGGTCTTATCAAACGAAACGTGAGGCTAACGTAACGTAAATTGCCTAATACGTAACTTCATCGATGCGATGCAGACTCCACGGAATGAGGTCTATTGGCATTACACTATGCGCTGATGTACGGGCGTAGAATTCTCATATGCCAAAATGTTCCATCTACACTTTGGTGAAGAACATGTAAAAAAATATCTCATTCTTGCTGCCTCCATCAATTCTGTACGGATGCCGCACTCTTCGTAGTAGACACGTTCAAACAAAGAAGGTAATCAATCACATTAAACTATGACCGCCTATTACCTGCACAAGGTGCCCATGCGGCAGCTTGAGAAGGCTTTCACATCCCGACAAGGCTTTCGAGAGTTCTGGCCGTGTTTCTTCGCACCGATCTTCAGCTAATCTCACAAACGTTTGACTTCGGTCGCCCACTCATCACTCTGCTGCAAGGGTGTTCAGCTGGAGCACTCGTGAGTTTATATTTACCGTATTCAGAAGTTGCCTAAAAAGGTCCTGAACTTCAATATCATCTGTTCACACCTCCGTCCTGTTATCATGAATTTCGCCGGCATTGCGTGTGCTTACGAGACCTTGAAAAATATGTCCCCGTGTGGTAGTTGCATAACACACGATGAGGCTTTCTATACGCCTATTGCCATTTTTACGTAGCGTGCACATTGAACCACTTTCATCATCTATCGGCTCTCTCTTAACAATGTAGCGACGATAGCGGTCATGGCATCAGGGCACTTATCCCACAAGCAGCCTCGACCACCTGATTGCTTATCTTAGTCGTCATTTATCCCTAATAAAACGCACTCAGTTGGGCAACCGGTGCGTATTGCTTTCGACAAAATGTCATGGTATTCCACCAATACCTTCTTTCTTCTCCCATCACTTTTAACACCTACGGCAATACTCTTGTTTACCATTCATCCTAGACGGACGGCCGGAACAAGGTGTGCTTCACGCCTACAAGAAGAACCCTTTTTATGACTCACCGTTTGGCCGCATACACCAGGAATTGTCGTGGAATAAATGTGTCGCGCAATAATAATAACTATTGTTAAGAATAATAATAATAAATATTTTCCCGCAACAAATGAACTCCCCAAGCGGGCTGAGGGCCATTCTTGTACTATTTTCTTTGCTGCATCAGAGTTCCGTAAGACTGCTAATGAGCGGCGATGTACGTAGTCACTGCCAATCATAGTGCCTCGCCTGTGCTCCGAAACACCTAACTTCAATTTTAGTGCGTACTCGATTTGCGATGGCGTCCTCTATTTTCGAAACATCAGCTTCGATGATTCCGAAGTCTTTTTCGTCCTCCTGAACTCCTGCGTTCTGTCATCAGCCACCAGTGTCACCATGTACCGAGGCTGCTCATGTTGGAGTCCCCCATATGTGCAACCACGATTAGTGTAGTGTCTCCTCTCCGGGACTCTTTTATCTAAACTTCGGTACATGAATGCCTGCAGCCTCTCTGAAGGGCTAACAAACCGCGCACGGTGCCCCACATTAAGCTCAATTCGACGTGGATTTTTCTTTCCTTCTCGATTTCAGTTTCCGCTTCTGCAATTTTTGGAAGCTACTCGAGAGAAAACGTCGTCAAATAGAAGCTAAGCGTCACTGATATGCACCGAAGGAGTATGATACCTACACAATTAGTCCTCATGTTCTTGAATACCCTCCAAAAAAAATCCACATTAATGACATCGCGAAAAAATAAAGTAAAACACGAAAAAAAAATAAAAACCTTAAGGGCATGTAAATTAACATTCAACAAGACACAAACACCCAACTACGCGTGAAGATCTTTTAATACAGTGCACTCACGGTATTATATATTCACCAAAGTGGCAGGCGCCGACGCTTACGTCACCCGGCCACCCCGCGCAAGCTTGATGATCACCGTATAGTATTAATATGCTCCCCTGACATAGACGCTATGAAAAAGAGTGACCACAATTTGCTTCTCGACCACAGTGTCTGCTTCGCAAGAGGCATTGCGCGCTTGAAGCAATGCAAATCCCATGTCTTGGTCACTAATTTTATCGAGTAGTACCAGCATATGGGGACCGGACGGCTGTTGTATGGCGCCACCATGATGATGATGATGATGATTTCTATTTTGGGTTTCTCCTTTGAAGCGGGGTGATGACATGTCATCTTACATGTCATCTTACATGCCACCATCGCTTCAGCGAACAGCGCCGCCCGTGGCGAACTGTTCGTCAGTGGAATGACGGTGGCGGTCAGCGCAGCGTAGTTGTGCATGGCTTTCTGTCCTGCTGCGGCGCGGCTAGCAAAGCATAGATAAACACAGGGAATTTTTTCAGATCGTTAAACCTCGCAAGTAGAGGTGACCCTCACGAGGCATGCCAAGTGTGTTATTTACGCCCATAATAAGTAATTACATATAGCAGACGACGCTCATGCGACAAGCTGCAAGTCAAGCTGGAAGTGCAACTCCCTTCCTACGTGCACATTTTTATTGTCTGAACGCAGTTTGACGTATCAAGGTGTATATTGCAGCCTAATGCTCCTACGAAGTCGGTGTGTGCAGCCGATCCAGGAAAGCAGTGGCGCTCGCCTTTGGCAGTTGATGACGAGACGGCGTCGTGCATAAGCCAAAAACAAATTTGGAGGGGAAGGGCAGGAGGGACTTTTAATATTATTTCCAAACAAGAATTGTGATGGATGACGCTCCGTAACTTCATTGCCTTTGTAGAAACGTGTTTAACTTCACAGAAATACACTTACTACTGTAACTGGGAATCGTTTATACTGAATAAATACCGCACGATAGTAGAATGTTATTGCTTGGGAAATAACATTGCTTTACAGGACTTGCAATAGTCGCTGACTAGTTGGTTAATGGTTTGTCAAAAAAAAAAAAACAATTCCTGCGTGACTGAAACACAAGAGACAGCAGGGGTCCGAAAATGTGCCCTCAGATTCACAACTGAATGCTGCGGCCGAGTTTTACAAGCTACCACCTACGCTTGAAAATCATGCACTCCTCCGTGTAACAACAATGATGGTTTAGCGCAAAGCTTTCTGGTGCGGGTTTCCTTGTTTGCCTTCTAGATCTAAACTTTCATTATTTGAGCTTTGGGTTTGACCAGCACGCAGTTTGGTCTTTTCATCGCAGCGTCTTTGACTTTGACCCTTTCCCATTCTATTTCGCACGAAGAAAGCTTCGCGTTCAACCATCGTCGTCGTTAGACGGAGGGCTGGATGATTGTTCAATTTTGCCCTTCCATGCACCCTTCAACACATTCTAACTGCTTCCAGCGGGTTTCAATTGCGTCTGCACTGGAGGACTCGGTCTGACGCACCTCTGTTTGAGGCAACTAGTCGCGCGTTTTTGGTTTCTCCACATGGCGTTGCATGCACGATATTTTAGTTACTCGGTAAAGAATACTTATGCATTCTTAAACACAGGCGAACGTAACACTGCCAATTGTTTAAACTCTCGGTTCCAGCATTTATTCAACGCAGGTGGTAAAATGAGAAGGGGATGGGGGATGGTTTGTATACCTTGTGCTGTCCGCGTGTTTGAATAACTTTGGCTTTTGATAAAATTACCACTACAAAAGTGGGACTTCCGCTTAGGCTCTCAGGCTCCCTTGCGGTCACTCAGGGCCGTAGCTGGCATTTTTTTCGGAGGGGGATATGAGTTATAAAAAGCGCCTACTTTTGCCGAAAGGAACAGTAAATATCGCGTACGCACTGCCTAGAAAAACTTCCGGAGGAGGTTTGAACCCCTGAACACCCCCCCCCCGGGCTACGTCCCTGCTGCCACTCACCAAAACCGAAGGCACTAAGATCACGGTTACGCAAAGAAAGTGTAAACTGCCGCGACGTTTCCACGGCCACACAGTAATCGATCTCGTAAGTGCCTTTCTCTTCAAAGCACAGGCATCAAAGTCTGTCATCGTTAAGGCTGGCATGGAAACCGTAGTCCTTGAAACCAGTGAAGATAATTTATAGTGGTAGAAATAAATCCTAATATTAATAGTTTTATTCCTACTCCGATCGCGCGCAACCAGGCGCATAGCGCTGCAAAAAGCGTTCTTGTCAATGTAGCCCACTCGCAAACTTAGAAGCGTCCAATAAGTTTACGTAGCCGTTAGTGCATTTAAGAAGAAATGAATACTGATATTAGTTTTATTCGTACCCATAACGGGTGGAGCAAAGCGTGGATCTCTGCAAAAAGAGCTCATTTAATGGTATACCCCGTACCCAACTTTAGAAGCGTCCGACAAGTTTACGTAGCCGTTATTGAATATAAGAACCCGACACATCTGTCTAGGCTTTGTCTCCCCGCACATATCCGCTCGCAATACCACCAAAACATTCAAATCACCGAAGCAAACATAGCAAAAACAACGAGAGGTTGCGTAGTCCAATGCACCGGCTCATTCCACTAACGAAGGGAGCACCGAGCGGTGGCGCCACCCGTCCAGCTGCCCGGTCCCTATAACAAGGGCGCTGCAATTGCGTTCCTGGAAGAAACGCAAGAAACAAGTCAAGTGATTGCGGTTGCCAACCTTGAACGCACACGCGCACATGCTTTCAAGCTACCCATGGAAGAAAGAAAAGTTTAGGAGAGGCCCTGACGTCACATTTGTGAATCCGAGTCCCGCCATGACTTGAGCCCACTGAGCCCACCACTTTATCCCATCATCCTTTGCTGTGTCCGTTTTGATTTGACTAACATGTGGTCGCCCTGCCCTCCCGCTTCGAAGGGAAAACAGCTTCGTCGCTAATTCCTTGGTGCGATGTCATGTTCTAAGCTGTTGATTTCGCCTTCAATTTGCCCATTCTAACCCTCACCCAAAGTTTCAATTGAAAAACGGCCTTCGTTTTTGAGATAGAAGGACGATTTTTCGTCTCTTAAGCCTGGCAAAGTAACGTTTGTCGTCGTCAGAGGAACAGGCTTCCGGAATGGTGAACGCAGACGACGGGAGCATTATTTGGGGTCGTACAGCACTGCGGTCGTTGTGCGCTACGTCTCAGCAGCGATAAATTTCACTTCACTTCAAAACGAAAAAACACAAAGCGAGCAAAGAACGAACTGTGGATCTCGCCAACGCCGAGCGAAGAGGATTTCCCTGGCAGGTCGCCGGCGGCGGGAGCGGCTCGCTCCGCTAATCTCGACACGACGTAAGCAACGCTGCGGCCGGGGTGCGAGTAAAGGCCGCATCCGACGGCAGAGTTTTCAAACTGGCCTAATCTTCAAACGTTTGTCGTAGCGACTGCGCTGGTTTGCAAGAGTAGCCAGGCAGCCACATACCAAGCGCCTTAAAAATTTGTCCGTTCTATTCGCCCAAATTTGGCCGCCGCAGTGGTAAACAAGTAAGCAATATTGTATATGGGCTCAAGAGAAATCACATGACTTCCTCCACACTTTTCGCAATGCATTGGGGTGCTAGGAGCCTCTCCTGAGTATTCTTTCATCCATGAAGCTACCGCAATCTTTCGACACGAGCCCGGCGCTGCCATAGGAAAACCGGGGGAAATAACTGGATTTGCTGCGCCGCTAAAGCGAGTGTTCATCGTCTAACTCAAAAAACGTCACACAACCCTCGCAAAGCACCGAATTATAACCGAAGATGAAGTCCGACCTACCCGACAGTCACCTTACCGCGTGTCTTCACACGAACGGGAAGCCATCCGGACACACGTCGACGACATGCTGAGCGACGACATAATACAGCCATCCAAAACCAATGCGCTGCGCCGTCGTACTCGTTAAGAAAAAAGATGGCACATTGAAGTCCTCCCTTCAATACCGGTGACTGAACAAGATCAGCAAAAAGGACGTGTACCCGCTGCCGCGAATCCACGACGCCCTGGAAAAGCTCTGCCACGCAAAGTACTTTTTTTCGATTGATTTAAAGAAAGGCTACTCGCAAATTGAAGTGGGCTAGAGAGACTTACAGGAGAATGCATTCCGAACCTCGCACGGCATGTACGAGTTCAAGGTGATGCAGTTTAGGCTGTTTACGGCACCAGCACCGTTTCAAGGAGTGATACACACTGTGCTAGCATGCCTGAAGTGGCAACCTGCCTCGTATTCCTCGACGAAGTTATGGTATTCGCCCGGACTTTCTACGAACACCTTGCAAGTTTGTAGTCTGTAATCGGGGTGATATGTACGTCGGGGTCAAGACTGAAAAGTGCAGCCTCGCGCTCAAGAAACTCACGTTTTTGGGCCACGTCGTAAACGCCGCCGGAGTCCTACCTGACCCGGTGAAAACTTCAGCCATAATGAACTTTCCAACACTAAAAGACAAGAAGGGCGTGCAAAGATTTTTTGGACTGTGCGCGTGCTACGGCGCTTCGTAACAAACTTCGCACGCATTGCAGGCACAGCCACTGACACGCTTGAAGAAAGATAGCACCCTTTTCAGCTGGGAAAGTGCCCAAGAGAAAGGATTCTGCGAGATGCAACAACACCGGCAAAGCCCGCCCGTGCTCGCTCATTTCGACGAAAACGCCGAAACGGAAATGCACACGGACCCCACTGATGTAGGTGTGATGAGGTGTCGCTGAAGACGCCAATCCACCGATTTCCACGGGTGTAGCCGACAAAAAAGAAGCAAGGTACCAGGAAGAGGAAGAAGGCGAAGCTGTTCGTTCTCGGCGGCAGGAAGACGGCCACCCTTGTGGTGTAGGCCCGAGGACCGTCGCCGGCTCTCCCGTCTGAGCCACTGCCTGGGCTGCCGACGAGACGACCAGAAGCTGTTGCGCCCGTTTGAGTGATCGTGGTTCTGGTGGCGTGGAGCGCCGGCAGCAGGCCTCGCCGCATACCAGGCCTCAGCTCCTCAGGCCCGCCGCTAGCCATCGGCCACCATTCCTTGCCAGCGAGGCACCTGTTCGATGCCGGCAGCAACCTGCTCCGTCGTCCGACCGTACTCATCGTCCACTACCGAGAAGTAGATCTCCGATTTATCACTGCACGACGGTCTCTCCTCTACCAATGTCGCAAATGTATGAATAGTGCCTTTTAACGGTGTCCACTCTGGTTCGTCCCTGAGTGTGTTTCCGCGTCTACTCCGTGCGTGCGCTTGTGTCCATTCCGCTGTGTACATACCTTAGGTTAATATATTTGTGTGTGTGTGTGTTTGGAGAACGTCGTCCAGACTTGTGACTTTCTACGCGGTATGGCCCAACATTCATTACAGAAGTGGCGAGTCTGCCAGGATCCGATTTTAACATCGGTAGAGAGGATCCCTGCTATTGTTTTCGTTCGCATTTCGCGATACACCAAAATAATGGAAAAAATAATGAAAGCCGGGCAGGAGCTAGGACTGACTGGGGCAGAGCTTCGGAAATATTTCGGCACCGTGCGCTAAAATCTTGATGCGTAATTAGCACTGAACAGACAGGCCACGTGAATTGGAGTTGGTGTTGCTCTTTTGAAACAAAGTAGTGAGTCTGAAAAAGAGATTGTCAGTCAGTGGAAGAAAAAGAGAGATGAAGAAGAAAGGGAAGGCTTTAGGGAATACGAGACGAGAAAGGAGGCGCATGAACGACAGATAGCCGCACTCAAGAACGAAATCGCTCTTCTGGAATCTCGGTTACGTCCCGTGACTCCTGATGGCGTAGCTGAAATTGACAGGCTCCACACCTGGTCACATGTCGGATACATTGGTGTCTCGTCCAAGGGAACTTGAGATTAACACAAAGACCACCTGTAGTGTGAAACAGAGGCAAGAGCAAGGGAACGATTCATCAGTAGGGGAACATGTGGCACCATTTGAAGAGGTGAGTCTGCTACCTGTCACAAGTCCTTCGAAAACTGACAATTCTGCTGTAAGAGCACCCTACCATCATAATGAAATTCCAAGGGGTCCTCAGGAAGAAGGGTTGCAATGTTCGCCTGGAGCACGGACATATCCGAGCAACAAAACGGTTATCAATGCTGGAGGACCTTCCACCATCACGGAGCCCTTACCCTGTTCGGAAAAGGAATCGCGGAAAACGGCTAACCGAAAAAGGACCGGCATTGTATTGCACAAGAAAACATCTATCCCTCGTTCGCACAATAGCGTGGCCCAACCACGAGTGTGCTGTTGTTTTCCTAGCTTTCTAAGCCATCGCAAATCTTGGGGAGTCAGAAACTTCAGGGTAGAGCGTGAACGGGCAGCTGCGTTGACTTCTCATTCAAGACAACAGGGTTTATTGTGCCATGCCATGAAAGCTTGCACAAACTTCACATAAACCCGCTCTCCGATATCCACATTTCCGCGCGAAGTGTCACTTTGCCTTTGAAATCCCGAGAGGAAAATTCGCGTGAGCAAAAACAATGCAGACAGAGACAGGAGCGACAGCGTGGAATGCGGAAAACCCATTTGGTTTTTTAACTTTCAGGAAAAGCTCGGTAGTTTAATTTCCTCGAAAGGTGATCCAAAACGCTGTTTCAGAAGGCGCAGAAACCGATACCGCAGTGTCTACCACACCAAAGGTGCATGCTGCCCAAGGCGGAAAAGGCACCGGTTTACATTGCGAACAACCTTTGGCTCTCCCGGAAGACGCGCGCGTACAATGGAACTTTTTCTGTAACTCTTTTCTATACAAAGACCAGTACTGATCCTGCGTACTCTAGTTTAGTGAAATGAGTGGTACATATCAGCATCTAAGTGGCACATAGGCCGTGGACCTTTCATGTTGTTTTAAACGGCGCATAATTTAACTCACCGTACAAAAGGAGTTACATTCAAAGAACTGTTTTGGTGAACCTTTCTACCTACCGCAGTGACTGTGCTGTGTACTGTGTAGATAATTCTTTTAGGACTCATTTTTGAAGTTTAAGTCATAACCTCTCAGGATTTCTGACGGACATAGATTACCTTGCCACCTACGACGGTTAGAATAGTTCACCCGAGAACTTTCTTGGGGTGGGGGTAGTGTGATGAGGTGTCGCTAGAGGGGCCAATTCACTGATTTCCAGGGCCGTAGCCAACAAAAAAGACGCAGGTACGAGGAAGAGGAAGAAGGCGAAGCTGTTTGTTCTCGGCGGCAGGAAGACGGCCACCCTCGCGGTGTAGGCCCGAGGATCGTCGCCGGCTCTCCTGCCTGAGCCACTGCCTGGGCTGCCGACGAGACGACCAGAAGCTGTTGCGCCCGTTGGAGTGATCGCGGTTCCGGTGGCGTGGAGCGCGGGAAACGAGGCCTCGCTGCAGACCAGGCGTCAGCTCCTCACGCCCGCCGCTAGCCATGGGCCACCGTTTCTTGCCAGCGATGCACCGGTTCGATGCCGGCAGCAACCTGCTCCGTCGGCCGACCGTGCTCATCGTCCGCTACCCAGAAGTATATATCCGATTTATCTCTGCACTACGGTCTCGCCTCTACCAATGTCGCAAGTGTGTGAATAGTGCTTTCTGTGTCCACTCTCATTCGCCCGTGAGTGTGTTTCCGGGTCTACTCCGTGCGTGCGCTTGTGTCCATTCCGCTGTGTACATATCTTAGGGTAATATATTTGTGTGTGTGCGTTTGGAAAACGTCGTCCAGGCTCGTGGATTTCTAAGCGGTCCGGCCCAACATTCATTTACAGTAGGTTTGGGTGCCGTCCTTGTCTAAAAGCAAAGCGGTTGCGTCAAGGTGATCGCCTATGTCGACCGTGGCTTGTCGAAGCAGGAGAAAACTACTCTGCCTCCGAGAGAGTGCCTGGCTATCATATGGGTCATTTGAAAATTACGCACTTACGTGTATGGTGGACCGTTCAAGGTTGTGACAGACCACCATGCACTATGTTGGCTCGCCAATCTGAATAACCCCTGTGGCGCTCTTGGGCGATGGAAGTTGCGCGTACAGGAATTCGACGTTATCGTCGTCTATAAATATGGCAGGAAACACGCCGACGCCGACTGGGGGGACTGACAGACCCCTGTAACCGAACGTCAATGGGGGCTAGATGTTGCACAGTCCGTATGGGGCCGGGGGGGGGGCCGCGCCCCCCTGTAGCCTTGCTGCGAGGGGCCTATAGACTGATCTTCTCTAGCTGACGCGCATGCGAACCTCGTCCTCCAAATGCCACTCGGACGTACTTTCACGAGCTACTTGGTGTCCCGCACGGGGAAAACGGGGAAAGGTGAGGTTAGTACACCGACCGGGGAAACTCTCCTGGCTTAGTAACGGCTATAGGCCCGGACCGATCTCCTCTGCCATATAAGGCAATGTCCGAAGACTCTTGTTCCTATGAGCGACAGAGTAGGCAAAGAGGAGGACATAAGAATAGTCCCGAGGTGCCGCAGGGACCTTGCGAACGGGCCGTTGAGGGCCCGCTCGCATACAAACTTCCGGTGTCCGGAGACCGTGAAAAGCAGGTGTTGCAAGTACCCGTGTATAGTGGAAAGCTTCACTGGTGATCCGTGAGTACCTGGTGCGGGGCCGTAGGTGAAGGACGTTAGTACGCATCGGCCGCTGAGCTGGGGGTCGGGAAGGGGGCCCGGCCGTCGCTACCAAATAGGGTACTTCCTGTCTCCGACGGTTGCGGCCCAGTAATCGGGACCTATGGGTGAGCGGTTACCCGTGGCAGGGACCGCATATTTAGCAATTGGCACGGTCTGATACCCTCGCTGAGCACTCAGTCTTGAAAAAGAGTCAGACATCTGAATTGGAGCAAATTGCTCCCCCCAATCCCATCCCTTTTCCCATAACCCATCCCGATGCCCAAGTTCCCGTTCCCAACAACCCACCCTATCCGATTTCTTCCAAGGGGGGCAAGGGGGGTCCCCCCGTGCCCGCTCCTCCGGTGGCCTTTAATTTCTCTCCACCTTCGGGAGGACAAAATTCTCTTTGCCGGTTGGTCCTATTTTTGTACTGTTGCAATTGGGTATAACCGGTTATACTACGGTGGTGCCGGGGAGCTATTGAAAGCTCCATTTACTCGATGTCTGTCACGTGCCCCCGTCGAATCTCCCTTTCAAATTTCAAAGTTATTTCAAATGTCCGTTTCAGAGATCCTAGTGCACCGCTGTTTTCTCGACATGAAATAGTCAGCGCGAAGAATTTCTATGATTTCCATCTACTTAATTTGTATCTTTTTTCTAATGACAAGTTCAGAAACTTCATTACAACAATTTTAAGCATTACTCTTCAAACAAGCGACTTTCGCACACGCGGGGGTGACAGGTGGCTCGTTCCCCTTTGGCGCACCGCGTATTTTCTACAGTCCTTGCAATATTCATTGCCCTCGATCCTTAACAAATTTCAAAAAGATGGTATCGACTACAGAAAGTGTCAGAAGACGAATTTGCGAAAATATTTTGTGGCCATATAGTTATGGGTCTTAGTTTTGTGTACTTGTATAGGCTTTTATTGTTTGTTCTGGTTTCTTTTTGTTTCACACAGTGAAGTGCCACATGCCTTGAATAAGGTATAGCTGGTTCTGGTATATTTTAGAATTGTGTTTTTTGTGTCTATGCATTTTTTCTATTGTTAATTAATGTATGTCATGACGTATAATATCTATTAGTGTGTACACTTATGTATTGTTGTTCATATAGAGGTGTGTTTTACATCTGTATATATCTGTTAATTTCACGGATACATTAGCATGTGTATGCTTTTTACCGCTGCCAAACAGCTGCTGTGTTTACGGGCTGCCACGCACCCTTCAAGTGGTCACATACAGCTTTTTCTCCTGGTGGACCCCCAACACTGTAATGTTGGAAATAAGCACGAAAAAAAATACCCGCCACCTCAAGACTCCGATGCCGACAGCGCGTAAGTGAATACCGTAAACCCCAAAAATTAACCAATCCATCTAACGACGACGATGATTTAACACGAAGCTTCCACGTGATGGAATCTTTGGTTGTCGTCTGAATTTTCCTAAGCTCTTGAACCCTGTCGAAATAGAAGAATCAGATACACACCGGCGTCGCAAACTTCGGGACTCAGGTTTGATTTGATTCTGGCTACGGTTAGCGTTGTTTTCTTTCACTTGCAGAGCGTACTCAGGCCAGATTGATATATCTCTTGTCTTAATAAATGTTGCATACAATAGTTTTTTTTAATTTGTGGGTAAATGCCTTTGTTTATGTGAGGTTTTCAAATTATATTTGTTTAACTGTTTTGTCGGTAAGCATTTGTGCTAAACAGCAGAGAACGGTTTAATGAATGATTTTAGGTGAGGTCCGCATCGTAACTTTGAAAAAAATTGGTCCAGGGAACTGTAATTATCATAGTTTCAAATTCGAAGATATTTTTACCAGAAACGTCTTCAAAGGCTTCTTTTGTTTCCAGTTGATACATGCAGATTGCTACGTTATTAGCGTGTAAACGGGTAGGTGGTAACTAATGTCGGCAAAAATCACGTCCACCTTTATTGATGATAACGCAAGTTAGTTATAGAGAATTCTAGCGCTGAAGACGACGTGTCTGTTGTACGACTTGTGCATGTCCGGACAATGTTAAAACCATGCGAAAATGTCATGGTACCTGGCTTAGAACTACTTTATAGCATATGTATGTTGAAATCTCCTCTAAAAAAGAGTTCAATTTTGTTTTCTGCACCAAATGCTCGCATGCGTTTGAGAAAAGCGCATAGACCAGGCAAGCAGCTAGCTGGAGGTATCTACCATTCTACAAACATTTGCGAATCTTGCATGATTGCGAGTGTCTCGTATTCGTCTGTAACAGATGGGAACTCAGCTTCAAGGTAGCGGTTTAGTTTCCTTCCAACGTGAACTAATACGACACCACTGCGCTTAAGACAATGTGCTACAATAAATAAGGGTTGGCCGCTAGTGTATACTTTGGTATAACTGGTTGTACCATGTTTTAGTTAAAATTACCCCTGAAAGCTACAGCCAAGAATGTTGAAACAGGTATCTAGCTCCACTTTCGAATTTCGCTGAACGATTGTTCAGTGTAATAAGACAAAAACAAGATCACCCTTGCAGAAAAGCTGAATATAGATAATCACAGATTTTTGCTTATGATTGCTCGCCCAACCAGCCTTGCATACCTGTGCCATAAAGTACACCAACTAAGCTAAATCATTAGCAGCAACGTGCCCATATACCCCTCTCACTGCCACCGCATCCGCAAAGGGAACAGATCTTAAATTTTAAATATTTCTGAGTGGGAAATGTGACGAGGTGTTTTGCGCAGTAAACCAAAAAAGAAGCACATTGGTGCTTACTACTGACCCTATTCAGTAGCGAAACTATTACTCTGGTCATTGCTTTGTCCAGTGCTTGAGGCGGCAGCGGACAGGAAATACCACACCATGCTGTATTATCATAGCCGTATTACAAAAATTCTACCGGTTACATTACTCCCTAATGTGAACTTTCTGTGGAGCGCGAAATACAGCCTCGTGGTTGACGGTGGCTAACTGCTGCTTCACAAGAAGGCGAGTGCACGAAGCCGCTTGATATACTCTACCGTTATCTCTGAGTGCGTCGCCAAGCGGGAGGATTTCACTACACTTTCAACCTCAGCTAATCTGCTCGCTCTACACTCGGGAGCCTATTCGTTTTCGCGGTAAACACAAAGTGCATTGCCGCCGGAGCGAATGTCTCGCACCACCTCGGCGTAGAGCCCTCCCCTTTACCCTTCCACCCTACGTATCAATTCCGGTGTTGTCTTGGTTCTATCATGTGTTTTCCGTGATTCGTCGCTCGCTCGGCTATGATGAGGGAGGATGGCACCGTTATACCACAGTAGCGGACGCCAAAGTGCTGCGCACTAAAGACAAATAATGTAGAAACATTACTGTAAAAGGTGTTGACATTGTTGCACGCTTGCAGGTCATTAAAAACGTCAGTGCTTTTAACACACGGAATTTATTTTAACAATAACAAATTTCCTTCTTCTCCTCCAGCATTCGTATATGTGCTCAATTTATGCATCTCCTAACAGATATATTAAAACCATTGCTACTTCCTATCGCTTAAACAGTGAATTTAGCAACGCCTTTGTTGAAACGTAGGTTTTCCGAGCAGTGTACTTATATTAGCCGCGTAGTACACTTCACGTGCAGGAATCTCAACTAATGCGTGTCACGGGGAACCTTGAGTAATCTTTGTAACAGTATGGGCGACACCGCGGTCCCCGAGAACCCATACTTATGCTCTACCCTACCGTGGCTAGGCGTTTTTAAGATAAAGGACAGAAAGCACAAAGGGTGGCCTTCGGAGCCGTGATCAAGCTCCAGCGGATGGGCTCTCTGGCTGTTTACCAGTCAGGGAGCTCTGCGACATCTTTGAGTATCAGGTAAGTTTAGAGGAGAAAGTACCCCCGTCCCCTGCTTTTACACTATAGCTTATGGTATTTTCTAACCCCCCCTCTCCCCCCCAAGCATGATCGGCTCCCGAAAAGGGGCCGAACGAAGTTTCTTTCCAACCACATTTTAACTTGATTCCTTCTAAACAGAACAAATAACCTCGCTTGATGGTGATGTTATAGTTCGACCAATCAAAACGTCTTGTATTTCTTGTTTTCAAATATTCTAGAAAGTATCATTGGGCAATTGTAAAAAGCAAAAAAACATCAAACCGGTGAAATACTTGCCCTAGTTAGTAGCCAGAAACAGGGCGATAAATTTTTTGTTCGAACCCGCATCACCAATCTGGCCATTCGAGTCAGGCCCCACCGCAGCTTTAACAGCTCTCAGAGTGTGGTCTCCAATTTTCACCTATTTAATGAAACTAAAGCTGACATTCTGGAGGGCCTTTGTGGTAAGGCCGTAACCGCCGTCAGCGAACAACCATACGCAAAGATGATAACGAAATACACACAAAGCACCTAATCTTAACTTTTGACAGGTTAACGCTTCCGGAATTTATCAATGCAGATTTTATCCGATGTCCAGTGTAGCCTTACAATCCGAACCCGTGGCGCTCTTTCAAGTGCCAACGGTTCGGGCACGGCACAAACTCCTGCCGAGGCCAACTTACCTGTACAGTGCGCGTCAGGCTTGTCTAGGGCAAGCGAGCGCGCGGATTGGGAGTGTGCGAGCGACATCTGCTGATAGCGGCTGGGTTGGAGATAGCTTGCCATTGCGCGTGCGCCGATCTCGGACAGGGTCAGGCCGGTCTTTGTTTTGCATGTGCCGCTCGAATTTGCAGGCGCCACCACCCTCGAGGGGCGATGGTCTTTCACAGTGGCAGCCGGGAGCGTTGACAGGCCAGATAGACGCGTCGTTCGACGCGGTGCAATAACCCATCAGGTGGTTCCGCAATGCTAGAAAACGACCTTCGGTAATCTTCTGAATCTCACGTTTAGCTAACTAAAAGCACGCAACAAGAACACACTGCAGCGCTTTCCGTCAAAACATTTGTGCGATTAAGTAACGGCTGCACTGATAATGCATGGCATCAAATTACGCGCTTACCCCGTGTCACCGCCTACGATTGGCACTTCAGAATAAAAGCGCCCCTTGTGGGGCCTGGCGCCTCTAAGTTTGAGAGGCCCATGCTATAAGACGACCGACCCGAGCCTGTCCGAGATCCACGCACGCGCAATGGCAAGCTATCTCCAACCCAGCCACTATCAGCAGATGTCGCCAGCTTGCTCGAAAGCCGCGCGCTCGCTTGCCCTAGACAAGCCTGACGCGCACTGTACGGTATGCGCCGAATGACCACCCGTCCGATACTCTAACGTGCAACAGTTTCTTTGCGTAAACTTCCAGGGACCACATCCGTCCTACTGCAGAAAACGTGAAAATTTTGAACTTGAAAAGAAAATCGTCAACATCAAGGTCAGTGAAAACCTGGCCTTCCCCTAGGAGCGTAAGAGGTTCGCCTCATTCCCTCTGGGTAGGTTAACAGACGCAGTTCACCGTGGGGCTGAGCGCCGTCTGGCTTCGACGGGGACACACTACTGCGAGTCAAATTTTCGTAAAATATGCTGTTTGGCTAGAAACTTTGTCCCAGCCCCGCCCCCACTCCTGGGCTGCCTCTGGTGGCCCAACACGTCTCCACACTGCTTTCTAAGCCAGCGGCGGTTGTGGAGACGACCGTGTCTGGTAAGAGTGATGTTGCATCCACCACTTCCGCTCCGCCGTCCGAAAACACACGTGAGGGCACGAAGGAGGTGGAGATGAAGGAACCAGTGGCAGCTCCCACCCCCACCCCACCCCCTTTTGTACCAGCTATTTTCAATGTCTTTTACTGAGTTTAATTTCGTTTTTGTTGAGCGATTTTAGAGTTTACATATTTATCCGCCATGCATAACCATTGATTTGGCGTTCTTTTCCATATTTGGCCATGCAACATAAACATCCAACCATCACCAACTAATGCGTTGGACGAATAGCCAGTCAAAAAAAATTAGGGCTAGTACCTCGCTTGTAAAATCTGTTGAAACAGCTTAGCTGACATCGGGGCGCTCTTCGTCCGCTCGACAACGTTATCACTCTGCTCTGCGCGGCGCCTATAGCAGATGGAGCGAGGCAACGTCACAACAGTGGTGACTGAGCTGAGCTGATACGCCCAGTCTGAATAGTGGATGGCAGCTGCGGCATCAAACGGCAACGGCTAGTCCTCAGTGTTCGGTCTCAATTTACCATACCTCTCTAGCACAGGTTATCGTAGTTTAGAGAAGGGCTGTTGAGCGCTGTGGAAAGGTTTCATTCTTTCAAGCCCAGAGAAATTGCGTTGAAACCCGATCTAGTGCCCAGGTTGCAAACAAAGCACTGTAGGGAATTGCTGGCGATTACCTTATTATTGGCTCTATACAATAGGAACGGCACAAAAATGCTAACATAAGCGATCACCAAGAGGCTATTGTAAACGATAGAAGACTGTATAGTGAACGTGCTCATCAAAACTTGCGAGGAGCTAGGCCTCACGTTAAGCCGTGCTATATGAAAGCATGCGATTCTTAAGATCATGCGGAAAAAGAATGTAGCGGGTATGGAAGTCGATAAGGCCTGGGTTGAAATCAAAGCGAGCCATGACCGCTCAGAAGCTCTAGAGCGACGTGTCTGCGGGGAGGCTAAAGAGAGTCGTGCGCGCTATGAGGCTGAGAAAAAAAATTGCGTGACCACGAAGAGGCCGAGAAAAGGGAACTCTGTTACTGCGAAGAGGCGGAAAGGCAGCAGCGGAGGCAGGAAGCCTAAACACAAGTACAGAGTGAGGAAGATGATAGGCAGGGAGAGAGGGAGGAAGCCAAAAGGCAGATACAGCGAACAAGCCTAAAGCAGGAGCCGCAGGAGTTGATGAGGCTAGTGCCGAGGCTCTGGCGTTGCTCCCTGGCCTCCAGCGTGGTTTCTAAATTGCTTCAGGCGAGCATCCGAGAGTGTGGGACTGATTGTCGCCGTTCGTTATTGACAAGTTACGGCTTGAAGGCGGAGCGTCCCACGGCAAACGCGACCCGACCGCAATCGTATTCTTGGATACTAAAACGGGCCACGAAAAGGAGACTGGCGCAGAAGTAGAGGACCTGCATCATACGAAAGATTTCAAAACGCACAAGTATGTTCCCGCGTTCTGGCGAGCGCATGGCACCACAACATCGCAACCGGGAAGCTCCTGGAGAAACATGTCACTTCCCCACCGAGCGAGACACAAAGAGAGGCCGAACAGCGTACCCTGAGCTGCGAGACGACTGAAAACCTGTGCGGTGGCTTAGACAAGCCGCCAACGACTGAAGTGGATTACGTCTAACCCCTCGGTGAAGAACCGTAGCGGGTGGCGCCGTGCGATAAGAACAGCACGTTGCCCCTAGTCAACAATCAATTGTCGTGCGAGAACGGCAAGAATGGGTTTAATGTCAAAGCGCTGCCGCAACAGAAATCCAGTACGCTGGTAGCGAAAAACGCTAACAGGGAGACTAGCGCCATGCTGAAGAGCTAAGCAGATAATGTACTTTCTGAGACTTCCGAGCGAGCAACGTACGAGTCCTTTGATCGCGATCATGTGTCGGCATGGGGATCTTTTTTATCGACATTTTCAACATTTGATACAAAGAAAAACTTTGAAAAGCATTTTATTCCCATAGCGTGGCTGGCTAGTGTCGGAACCAATGATTAGAAATAACGCATATTTCAGCACACGGTAGTTAGTGGCAAACGGAACAGGTACAAATACATATACTGGATTATACAGTGCAGTTTGAGGAAAAAAAGAAGCGCAGTTTATCAATCAAACTACAGCCCTATACTGTAATATAAAACGCTTCATGGCTGCAGAAAAGTTGTGTGCTGCTATGAAATCTTCTGGTATCGCACTCCAAATAAGAGCACCGTAAAATTCTATTAGCAGCCGACCGTATACACTTTTAGCAACAGGTAAATTAAAGCAATTATTCGTCGCAGCTCTTGTACTGAGCGCCTCTATCTTAAAAATGCTGAGTGGTGGAGGGTTGTCATGTTTTATTATTCTGTTCAATATAGCCGCAACGCGTATTACGGGAACAGAGTTCAGCGGAACTACGGGCATGTGTTTCAACAGCGGTTTGCTGGTATCAGTCGAATTTGAAAATGTAATAATTCAGCTATGTGTCCGCTATTTCAGCAGAGTGCTCACGGTCACGGGAGGCCTTGGAGACGGCTTCCGACCGTTACGAGAACAGTGTGCGCGATAACGAGGTATCACGGCAGAGTGTCAACAATCGTGGTAGCAAGACGAAGCCGCACGAGTCCACTGAAAGAGCTGGTGTTCCTGCAGGTACCAGTCCAGTTCTAGCAATGTAGAGTCAAATACTGCAATCGAGAGACGAAACCCGAGCAAGCAACGAAGGCCAAGCGGCGAGCTGTGGCAACAGTTAAAACGAGCCGCCTACTGCCGAAGCGGGTTACGTCTACCCTTTGGCGGGGAAACCCAGATGGCCGCACCGTGCGAGGCGAATTCGACGCCGTCCCCACCCTCCGATGGCTGGCATAAAATCAAGGTGGGGCACACATTTAACTTTCACCCATATTCTGCCACAGTGGAGGGAATGCACTCAATGCGAAAGCGAAGGTTGAGAGCCGTCTCCTTTGTCCGGAAACGCGGTTTGGAGGCACGCATGCCTGCCGCTATTTTCGGTTTGAAGTCAGCACCACACGGTATTAAGGGCGTCAACCCTGCAAACCTTCTATACGGCCGGGGAAAGAGAACTCGTTTCAAGTGGCGCAGCAAGCCTGGATTGAAGAGGTAGTTGTAGCTCTGTGTTCGTTTCCCCGTTCGGGGCATTCCGTGCCGTCATGTTGAGCTTGTGTCTCAAAAACGAGCCGAATTGCTTCTCCAAACTAATGGGACACGTGCTTCATGGCCTGTGTGAGTACGCGCTCTCTTACCTCGACGATGTGAGTGAGGTGAACAACTTTTAACTGAGCTTCAAATAAAGAATGGTGCGCGCAGGCACCAGATGGGGTGGTTCCCTATTCGCGGGACCCATATGTGTCCAGTAATTCTTCCCCTCGAGCCACCAGCTGTTGCTGAATGGCGAGGTCAGAGCTGACATAAGGTCTCCCATCGCTCGAGCGGTTAGAATTGGTGGGAAGGAGGAAGGGTGTACGGGGGTGTCTTGAGTTTTTCGCACTCCCCTATAATGTGCGCGAGAGTGCTGTCTCCCCGGCAGAACGGGACATGTGTTGTCCTGTTCTGCAGGGTACATTTGTGCAGAAGCGCCGGGGTGTGCGAGCGACCCTGCCTGTAAGCGGTCGCAATATCGTCTGCTGCCGTCTGCTTAGTTGCTGTGTGGCTTCGGAAGCCTCGTTCTATGGTCTTTGTATAGACGGACGATCTCCTTATAACTCGTGACGGGGTGTGGTTGCTCTTCCTCGACCCGGATGGCTAGGTCTCGGGCATAGTGGTCGGCGGTGGACGTTGCCTTCCACGAGCAGAGTGAGCCGGGGAACCACACGAGCTCGGTGACTCGTCCCGGTGTTGTGGGATGTTTCTCGATATAGTTGCTGCCGCAGAGGAGACGATCCCCTTCCGATAGCTTGCGTACGCTTTTTTGGAGTCGGTAACCACCGTGGCTGACCTCCGGCATGCTAGGGCCAGCGCTATGGCATACCTCTTCTGCAACGGTCGGGTCCGGAGTCTTCAACCGACGCGCAGGTCTTCAGCTCGTCGATGTCCGTTACGGCACCACGGCCTTTGTTCCGTGTTTTGGGAGTGAGGCGTCCCACGTACCGGACAGGGGGGGTCCTCCTCCAGCTTCCGGGGCCAGGCTTTGGCCGCGCCCGTCCGCCTGCCTTCGTGCCGTTCCACTGTCATGTTGCGCGGTAACGGTTTGGTTGTGATGGAGTCACGCCATCCCTGAGCGGAGTGGTGCCTCTTCCGTCTGTGGTTCAACCTGCCATCCTATCTTGTGTAGGACGGCTCTCCGTGTTCTGTCCTGCTCAGACGAACTCTCTGGGTGGACAAGTGTGCCTCGATGAGTTCGTCCTGTGGTGTTGAGGGTGCCCATGTCCATCAATCTTTTCGTTGACGAGTACATTGGCAGACCCATGGCTATCTTGGTGGCTTTACGCATCGCCGTGTCCAGCGCTTCCCTGTCCGCCTTCGTTAGCCGGAGGTACGGGGCGGAGTAGGTTACGCGGGACACGACCGAACGCCTGCACTAGCCGCAGGGCGTCTTCTTCTTTCAGTCCGCGGTTGCGGTTCGCAACTCTACGTATCATGCTTGCGATCCTGTTCAGTCGAGTGCTTGATCTTGGTGACAGCGGCCGAGGCTTTTCCGTCTCCCCTGAGTAACAGGCCAGGATCCGAATCTGTTCAGTCGGTATGATTTGCTGTGCCGTCGATGGTTACAGGTTACGCTCGGGGGTGCTTTGCTTCTTTGGCCTGCCCGGTTGGACGATGAGACAGTTCTGACTTCTGCGGGGCGCAGCTCAGGCCGCAAGTACTTGGCGTATCCGTGGACAGTCTCCAGCCGCTCTCTGCAGCACTCCTTCCATCCAGGCGTCAGAGCCCGCGCGGTTGGTCCACACCGTGATGTCATCGGCGTATAATGCGTGGCTCACACCGTCTATTCGCTAGAGTACGAGGGTAGGGGAAGGAGTGCCAGGTTGAACAGCAGAGGCGACAGGACAGACCCCTGAGGGGGTGCCCCTGTCCCCGAGCTTGCACGGGTTCTGACTTCTCCTTGCCAATCCTGATCATTGCCGTTCTTTTGGTCAGGAAGTCTTTGATGTAGCCGAACGTACGCCGGCCGCATCCCGTCCTTCCTAGATTTTCCAGCACGGCCGCGTAGCGACACGTTATCGAACGCCCCCTTTCAGATCTAGGGCCAGTATCGCTCGCGGTGCTGTCTTCGTTGCTTCCTTCACCACCAGTTCACTGAGCTGGATCATCCACGGTCTTGCGTGCTTAGATGTTGTCTGAAGCCGTACATCGTGGCCGGCATCTGTCCCAGTCTTATTCTAGATGAGCTTGCAGCCTCTTGAACACCATGCGCTCGACTCACCTTCCCACGCAGGAGGTCAGTGATATTGGACGCATGTTTCGATCTTGAGCGGTTTGCCGGGCTTCGGTATGAACCTGACTTCGGCCGTTTTCCATTCGGGCGGTAGCCGCGACTTCTCCCAGTCCTTGTTGATGTGATCCAGCAGTGTTCTTGCTGCCGCATTGCTCATGTTACGAGCATTTGTAGGTAATCGTGTCCGTGCCGGGAAGCACTCCTCTTGTTACCTTCGTCTATTGCGGACCAAAGCTCAGCCGGGTGAAAGGTTCGTCGAGGGTCCCGGAGTTCTCTGGCCGCATACTCGCAGGGGTCGGATACTGGCCTTCTCTGTTTCTGAAGTACGTCCGTTCCAGGTCGTCAGCAGGCGCTGTCGTCCCCGTGTAGGCGTTCAGTGTCCTTGATCAAATTCGATTGCCGGCCGTCTGCCGCTCAGCGGGTCGATGAGATGGTCTCAGGAGACACCACGTCTCCCGCCGACAGCTTGCACTGCAGGCCATCACACACGCTGAGCCAGTTTTCGCGGCATAGCTTGCTCGCGTACTGGGCCTATTTCCTTATTCAACCTCGCTATTCTTTTGACTAACTTCTTATTGTGACGCTGCCGTTTCCCCCTTTTGCGTGAGCGAGTGGCGCGCCGCCCACATGTGCGCGAGGGGGTGTCCACGAAGGGTGTTTGCGCAGTCGTCACAATTTCCTTAGTGAACTTGTCGAGCGTTGTCTTTTGCTCGCGGGCCCACTCGGCGTACGTTTGGTTGCTTCTTTCGTCCCGGCCTTCTTCGGTGCCCGAGTCTTCTTCTTCATTTGCTTTCTCTTCGGTGTGCTTTCGCATCCGGTCCCAGTCCGTTACCCTGGCCTTGCCCAGCGTTGCCCGGTAACTCGGTCCTTGAATTTGAATGTAGATAAGGTAGTGGTCGGACCCGAAGTCTTGGTCCTCGCACTGCCAGGCCCCCGGGTGCCTTTCCCCAGAGCCACGATAGGTCCGGCGTGGTGTCTCGGCAGGCCCTGGTGCCTCTCGGGGTGACCGTCCACCGGCTCGTTCAGGAGTACCATGTCCTGGTCTTCCATTACTTGCGCTAATTTTGTCCCTGTCTTGGTTTGATGCTTGTAGCCCCATTTCGGATGAGGAGCGTTAAAGTCGCCGAGTATCAGGAGCGTCCTGTTCCCGGCAATCTTTTTCGCTTCTCGCACCATCTTGTCGAAATCGTACTGTTTTTGCGAGGGTCTGCAGTACGCGCTCATAATAAACATGTTTCCGGCATTGCCAATCGTTCTCGAATGTACCTCCACCAGCGTGTGCTCGCAGCCGCTATGGGCAGTTGCATGCTGCGTTGTGGCCACGTTGTTTCGTACAAGCACCGCCGTGCCGCGCTCCGTCGGGTCCGTGTAGGTCACGTACCCCGGCAGGCGCGGTTTGGCGTGCGTTTCTTGCAACGCAATCACGTCTGGTTTCTGGTCTAGGCTTTCAATGTGAAGTAATAGTTCGCTGTCTTTGTTGCGAATTCCTCTGCAGTTCCATTGGTACACTATCGTGGTGTCTGCCCCCCCCCCCAATATTCTTTCCTTTAGTTGTTCTCTTCATCTTCTTCGGCCGTTTCTAGGCGGCCACGTCTGTTCGCGACCGATGCTTTGAGTCTTTCGTTTCGCTTCTTGCGTAGTGCGGTGAGCCTTCCCTGCGCTGTGTTGTTGGCGGCCGTGGCGTTCACGCGCGCCGCCAGTCGTTCGTGCTTTACGGATAGTGTTTAAACTTTTACTTCGAGGTTGTCTACCCTGACGCTAACTTGGTTGACTGCTGCGAGGATCGCTTCGAGCTTCTTCTCGATCATCTTGCACCAACTTGGGTTCTGTACTTCCAGAGTTGGGGCTGCGGCTTTGCCGGCCTCGCTGGCTGAGGTCGTCTCGGCGTCCATCGCCTCTTGGCTACCCGATGCTTCCTGTGCGGTCTTCGACGCCCCTTCCCGCACTATGCGGGCCAGCGGCGTCTCCCTCCGCGGCATCTTTCTCTGCTTCTCCGTGGGGTCCGCGGCTGCTACGCTCACTGTTTGTTGAGTAACCACTGTGGTCGCTGTAGGTTCGCAGTCCAATTTCGCGATCTTATCCATCAGCGACTTAATCTGCGCGTTCTGTTTTTCTATGATTTTTCTGAGCTCGGTACTCTCGTCCTTCGGCTTTGCAGCTGATGCTACTTGGTTAGAAGTTTGGGGTTGCGGAAGGGGAATCTGGGGAGTTACCGCGCTAGGGACGAGCGGCGGAAATTCTTCTGCTCGAGCTACGGGAGATCCATCTGTCCAGCCCACCTTCTTCTCGGCGAGCAGGATCCCTCGGCGTGTGCTCGGCCCGGTCCCCGATCTGGAACTCGCCCTGGAGCTGGCCCGGAACCTCGAACTGGTGCGGCCGCTGCCGGCGACGCCTCCCGCTCCACCGCGCCTGGTTGATGGTGTGCGGCCGCAGGAGCAGGAGCGCGACTGACGGCGGCGGCGGCGGCGGCGGCTTTGGTGTCTGTCCCCGCCCCCGCGGGTCGGCGTCCTCGATCGGCTCCGTGAAGCGGAGCTCCGTTGGGGTCGCCTGGCATGACCTCTCTTCTTTTGGTCTCTTTCGTCGGACTCTTCCTCCGCGCGCTGGCGTTCCCAACGGCGGCGTCTGACCAAGTACGGCGTCTTGTATTTTGCTTTACATCGGCGGTCACCCGTCATGTGCTTGCCGCTACATAGTGCGCACTTGGGATCGCACCCGTGTTCTTCGTCCGGGTTGCTCGGCCCGCAGCCCCGGCAGATACGATCTTGCGGGTTCGGGCACACATCCATTCGGTGACCCACTCTTCCCATTGATAGCAAACATCGATCTGTTTTCGATGTAACGTGCATTCCATCAAGACGTTGCCGTACTTCACGTAATTCGGGACCTTGTGGCCCTCAAACGCGATCACGACGGTCTTCGTCTTGCCGATGCGATTGGCTTGAAGTGCAGTCGGATTGTATTTATGCTCTATGAGGTCTTGGATCTCTTCGGCCGTTTCCTCCAAGGGAACGCCGCGTATAACACCCTTGACGGTGCCTCGGGGGGCCGACTCGTAGGCGCTGACCGCGTGCGCCGTGCCTGGAACATCGATGCACTCCACGGTCACGTACTTATCGGCACTGTCCCGCGATGGTGTACTTATGATGATTATATTTTGCTGGTTGTTCAAGAAAATCACGTCTTCTCTTGCTTCCATTGCGCCGATCTGAGCCGCGGCCGTTACTGCTCTGCTGACTTCTGCCCGCGACACTTGGCTCACACGAAGCCCTCCGCGCGGCCGCATAATGACCTTTGTGTCATCGCGCGGCAGCTCCGGCAGCCGCGCGGCCTTTAGCAATTTGCCTTTATTTATCTTCTTCTGCGTCCTTTGCTGACGTTGAACGCCGCCCGTGGCGCCGTCGAGGTCGGCGGCCTGTCCATCTTGGATCCCTTTCTGTCAGCGCGCTAGGCTTAGGTCCAGCGCGCTGTTCTGCTTGATTTTTCCCCAGCGGTTTTCTATCCGTGGGCTCTGTCCACGTGTTCTGCAGAAATCTCAACGCCATCAACTTCTACACGCATTGCGGTAGCCATTTTAGGTCAAAAAATCGATGCCTGGTCTCCAAAATCGGAAAAATTGGCCTCGGTTCAGCGGGGCCCGAGAGCCAGGCCTACCGCTTTCCTCGGCAGAGCCGAATTCGACGTTAGGCCTGATGACGGGCGCTCCTCGCGGGGCACAAAATCGTTTCTAAATTCCGAAAAAATGCCCCCCTACCTCGAACTCGGGTGTCCAGAGAATCCTCGTAGGTTCGCACATTCGGGCAATGCACTTTCGCAATAGTTTCGGCTAATTAACCGGCACAATGAGCAGAAAACTGCAAGGAGAGACAAGCGCAGCCGGCCGCCATCTTTTCTAACACATGGGAGGAGCATGTAGAGCAGTTACTTGTCGTGCTGACCAGGCTCAAAAAAGCAGTCCTAACAGTCAAATCGCCGTTGGCTGAAACGACGTACCTAGGTCATGCGGTGGAGCACGGCCGGCGCAGTTCTTCAGAAATCAAAGCCGCTGCCATCAACTACAGCCTACCAACCACTAAGTCCGAGCTAGGTGCTTTTGTCGGGTTTCGCTGGACAATGCCAGCCTAACGTGAGAAAAAAACTTTATTCTTGCTAGTCCTTTAATTGACGCTCTTAGAAAGACTGAGCCAGTGAAGTCGGAATGGTACACGAAGAAGGAGGACGCGTTTCAAACCATGAAACGAGCCTTTGGCGAGGAGCCAGTTGTAATACACCCCAACTTTAGAGGGCTTTGTAATTCGGTGTGATGCGATTGATAGTGGCATGGGAGCGGTGCTATGCCAAGAGAATGATAACGGGCGGGATCGACCAGTTTTGTACCTAAGCCTGCACTTATCAACTTGCAGAGAAGCGGCGTACAGTACCGCCGAAAAGGAATGTGGATGCTTCGTTCGTTTGAGCAGTCCAGAAGTTGGCCTAATATGTAGTCGGTTCCCAGTTTATTGAAGAAACTGAACATTGCCAACTAAGCTGGGCAAATAACATGACGTCTACCAGCGGTCGTTGATCCGGTGGAGTATGATATTCCAGTAAGAAAATTTTGTCTTTCGCAATAAGAAAAGAAATTAGAACGCAACGCTGACGCACCAAGCTGTGCATTCGAAGTAATGCTGCCTTTACCTTTTACGTGACTTCCGTTTCGTCTCTTCGCGTAAAGATGTTTCCCTTAGCAGGAGGATGGAAGCGAAATAAGGGTTCAAATTTGCTGCCTCAGTTGATTGTTTCCCCACCACCTGTTTGCAAGAAATGAGCCTAAATTATGATCTTTTATTGTCGTACGTAGGCTTAGACACATAGTTTGAGTTCTCATTTAGAAATCTTACGTCGTACATTGCCCTGTCGGTGTACAGGGTGCGAATTGAGGATAGACAGTTAGCTAAGAGATTTTGGTGTTCCGAATGAGGACATAGTGTGCTTGCTTGGGTTGAATGTCGTGGGTTTTCGGTTGGTTTTTTGCTAGCTGCCGAACGATGAGTGACCGGTGCTGAGGAACGAGACCAGAAGAGCCGGGCAAGGCTGGTCAAGACACCAGGGCAGCATGGCGATATGCCTGTGACCCGGTATGGCAGGTGGCACTTGTTCATGGAAAGCAGAGTGGAGCCGCCTTTCTGCTAGAGCACTGGAGAGTAACATGGATGAGCCTGGCGAACGAACGCACCGGCATCCCAGCCATATGGAGGCAGCTCCTTTTCCTGGGGCATTGTCTGATTGTGGTGGTCTTGTAATGCCAAAGCGCCCGGCCCAAATTCGCTGCACCTGGTGGCGCGCCGATGGCGGGGCCGACTCGTGCCTCGATCAAACAGCCCGCGGCAGACATGCCCCAACTTGGAGGAAAATGGCGCCACAGAGCCGCTTCTGCTTTCCCCAAAGCGGCAGCTAGGCTGACATAACCGGTTCGCCTCCGTTCTTCGGATGCAAACTGCGGCCAGTGGGAGTCCTGAGTGGAGGTATTTGAACTGCTCGAGGCTGCAACGGGCTATCTGGGGTGTAAAACCAGCCCAGAAGCAGCGCAGAGTGCGGCACTTTTAGGAGGCACCGGCTTGAAAGGGGCTGACCATTTGTAAGAGCTAGGTAACGCCCTTGTTATCCTTGTACATGGTGTATAAATAAGCTGCTACAACTCGTCTTCGGTTAGACAACCTCATTGCTCTTATCTGCGCAGCCTCAAAAGCGGGCGAAGCAAGGCAACGTCGCAATAGTGGTGAGTGAGCTGAGATGGCTCAGTCCCAACAGTGGTGCTGCCGGTGTTCCTGCCAAGAGCCGGGCGCGGCTGGTCGAGACACCTGGGCAGCCCGGTGATGTACCTGTGACCCCGACCCGGAAGGTGGTACCTCTCCGGCAGATCTTAACCATTTATTATGGGCCTACCCTTCAATCAAGGACATTCGTAGGAAATGTCTGATGGCAGCAGGCTTAACGTTGCGTCGAGACACACATGATCATCGATGGCTCCATGGTCCTGGCTACTTTTTCTTGTTAGACTATACCAGGAGCCTATCTTAGTTTTGTGGATATATATTGGAATCACTTAATATATACTAAGCGTTGATGCTATTCAATAAAAGCACAACAGCGGAACTGATTTGGGCTCGCTGGCGGCCACTCCCCATAGAGGCAGTTGGCGCTTACAACGCGACTTGCTGCAGTATGTACAGTGCTCACGGATTGAAACGCGACACTGCGAGCGCGTGGCCTGTGGTACGTGCAGTGCCGCCCGTGGACGCCCGCGGAAGCTAGGTGTTGCATTGTGGTATACCACGAGGGTGAGAGCATTTTAACCGTAGGCGTGCTCCTTCCGTTGGCAATAATCGGGGCTGTGGTTCCCCGCAGCGACAGCAGTGCGCTGCGAGCCTGGAGCGCGTTTGTGCGCCGGTCGTAGCCGCCTGGCGCAGCCAATTTCGCGACATCGTCTGCTCGGGCGCTCTTCTTACGCGTGCCCTTCCGATGCGACAGAGATAATGTGCATGTTAGGCTCGGTCATGGTTATCTGAATAAAACGAGCGTCTGCAGGAAGGAACAGCCAACTTTATTCCATGATATAAACTAAAAAAAGATGAGAGCCGACGATGTACTAATCCACCGCAACACACGTGAACGTGGCTGCAAAGGCGTCTTTCCTTTTTTTAGTTCACATCCTGGAATAAAGTTTGCTGTACCTTTGTACAGAAGTTTTTTTTATTCAGATTAGCGTGACTGTTCATTACAAGAACATCACTGTGCCGCATCGGAAGGGCACGCGGAACAAGAGCGCGTGCACACGATGTCGCAAAATCAGCTGCGCGCACAGCCGTGCTACTACCGTAGGTGCACAAAACGCGTTCCAGCGCTCCAGGCTCGCAGCGCCCCGCTGTCGTTTGCGGGAACCACACCCCGCTCATTGGCAACCGGAAGCAGTAAGCCTCCGGTCAAAACGCTCTCATCCTCGCGGTATACCACAATGCAACTCCTAGCTTCCACGGGCGTCCACGGGCGGCGCTGCATGTACCTGCTGCCACGCGCTCGCAGTGTCGCGTTTCAAGCCGTGAGCCCTGTACGTTCTCGAGTGTGGCCGATGGAGGTCTCGTTGTTTATTCTTACATATATGTAGGGTAGTAGTGCGCCCGCGTAAAACGGTGCTTTAGTCAAGCTCCCATTCTTTACTACCGTTCCATTGTTTCGGGAGCACTTCCGTTACCGCGGTACGATTCTCCAAGTTCATAATCTCGCGATAATACACGGCAACCTATTCTTTGATCACGGCAGTGGTTTTTGGCATCCTCGGCACGCGGGGGTCTCTTTCAGTGCACTCTCTTCCGCATGTATGTACCTGAAGCTCAACCACGGACGCCTAGCAGTTTACTGGTGCATATGAAGGGGTGAATGCGCGCGGTGCGCCCGTTCCGATATCACGCACCGAACGTCCGTTAAGGGGGTGGTGCCATCTGTCAGACCAGCCCCGTACCTTCGCCTGGTGTGATGGGCATCAACGGACAATGCAAGTACCTAAGCATCTACGCTGCAAAAGTGTGTGGTTAGTGAACAGTAAGCTCCAAAGATATGCTCTACAGTAGTTTCTCTGAGTATGTCCAATAAGTAATACAAACAAAAGCGCACCGCGTCGTGAGCTAGTAAAAACAGCGCAAGCACTGGAACGGAAAGGAATGGAGCGCTGGTTTCGATAAACTAACCATGCCTTTCGGCGCGACTCTTTTGAATCTATTACAATGTTCAGCCTTCTCCGTGCTGTCCCGCCGAATGAATTCGAATGGGAGGACGATGGGCAGACAGTGGCCAAAGCTAAAATTTATTTTTGAATTTTGCATTCGGGTATTACCAGGAATACACACAAAATGCTAGACGGCAATATCCCTGGAAAACTGGCCTTTAAAATCTTCATTGCACTCTCAATGAAACTTGACGTATACTAGCACTCTCCCTGTGTAGGAATATTTTTCAAAAAGGCAGGCTTTGCTATGTTCCCGGTTGCGGAAGAACAAACCGGTAATGTTTCAAGCGCCATCCTCCGCGTTTCTTGTAACGCAACTCAGTTGAAAATTTTTGTTCGTGCGGTAATTCTAAACGCATTCAACAGTTCATTATTGTTTATCTAAATAAAGAAGTAGGTTATCTAAGTGCTCGTCCTTCACCCTAAACAGTTTTCTTGTCTAAATAACCTATGTCCCTTTGCACCATTTATACTGATTTCAAGGTATCCGTGTTATCAAATAATTGAAATATATGAACAGCAAAAGGTTCCGGAATTGTTGCCTGAAAGAGACTCCTACGCCTAAAAGATACGCCTGCGTGAACCGGGAGTACACTCATTACATAAAAAATGGAAAACCCAAAAGCCAACCTTCCATCCATTCCGCATGTTCAAGGGGACCGGAGTTGGACACTGAGAGTTTGTAGAGCTTTCTGCTGCCGAACAAGTATGCAGAAATATTGAAGTGAGCACAACGATGGTCGGCAACCTGCTTCTTTTTCGTGACATCGACAATTTCCCCATTGACATCAATATTCTGAGGATTTCTGCTTTGCGCTAGCTATTATACGCTGAATTGCGTTCAGGTGCGATACGTTGGCGTGTATTATCGCAAATCCATGCTATAGAAAAATTTCAAAACTTGTCCACACAAAACTTGTTTTATTGTCTTTAGACATTCGCTCCACTTTGCACTTTCTCCCGAAGAGGTTTTGTTTCCTCTTGCAAATAATGATTTTTTCGAGGGCCGCCAACAGAAATAAATAGACGAACTACTACACCACAAATATTTAATAAACAACTATTATTCACTTTGACTGATGTTTATTACCACAAAGAAATGCCAGAGTGAAGGCCGCTTACATCATTTGTATTTTGTTTTGTTCCCTGTTTATTTTCTTGTTTTCTTGTGTTGGGTATTCCGGGGGGTGCTGCAAAATTAAGCGGTATTAGAGCCGCAGCTAGGAATTTGAAGAAATGCAATATTGTGGCTTTTGTCATACTAAATATATGTTTTTTATTATTCGACACGTCCACAGGAAAATTCAGTGCATATAGCTGGCTTTGAGTGGCAGTATCTTTGGAGTCAAACAACCTTTGAAATGGCTGTGTGGTTGTTTTGTTGTCACACTGACTGAGAACACACCACCGTAAAAATCGTTTCTCTACTAGGACAAAAATATGAGTCAGTGAAATATTACAGATTATTCGACTAGCTTAGCGGGGGATTGTGGCCCCTCGGTTTACCCAGACGACGGCCAGGTATCCGGTGTTTCTCGCAGCGCCTAAGGCCGTCATACAAGCGGTGCCGTGCTGCTGTAATCGTCCTTGTATGGCCCCTACTTATTACTTGCAGTTTGTGCCTGTGTAAAACGCCACAAGATCTGCATGAGTATAGCCCATTGCTTACATGAGGAAAATGTAGGTATGTATACCTCGCGGAAAATCTTGATAAATGGTATGGGGTTTTTTAAGTAGTTAGTCTGTAGCTTCCTGAGCGTTGCTCGTTGCCTTAAGATATGTTTTCAGTTCTTCTCAGTAGTTGAGGTGCCTTTACTGTAGCTAAGGAGCTGTTGAGGTCGAGATTGGGGGTTGATGGTTTGACCTGTGACCTATTACCTGTGAACCTGAGACCACCGTTTCAGATCTTTACATGCTGGATATGGTAGAGGGTGATAGCTGACTCATCCACTTTATCCGTATTTTGAGTGATTATCGTTGTAGTGTTTGTTGCTCGCCCGGCAGTTGGTTGCCACATTGCAAGTTGCGGGCCGATCTGCATAGAAGCGACGTGTCTGTCCCAGATGTTCTTCCTCAGTTAATGTTATTTTGTTGAGTCATTAATCCTGTCTTTTCTTGTCTCTTCTTTTTTCGAGGTGTCTTTTTCGGGTTGGGATCTATTTTGAGTTGATGCCTATTGTTATGCGCAACTTGGTTTGGTAAAGTAGCTTGTGCAATTCTTGTTTCTGGTGCCTCTTGGTAGCCGTAGAGTTGAAGGAGTGCTCAAGGTTGTTGCAAGAGCGTGGTACGCCATAACAAATGTCCGTCTGGGAGCACGGTGAGTGCTATTGTTGGTTGGACAGAGCCGTTGCGTGCTCCTCCATCTGCGTTTTGAGTAGCGGCGCACGTTCAGGCACCGGATAGTTGTCTTTGTTGCGAGCCAGTGATCTGTGTAAGGTGGTTTGGGCTTCCGGTAAGTGGAGCACCTGCTAGGTCACAACATCAAGTCTTGCTTCTTCCGGGATCGTCTTCGTACTATCGGATGCGTCTTCATGAAGATATTGAATCCCCGCATCGATGTTGCGCATTGCTTGTATTTACAAATGTGAACCCGCGAGAACTTTGCAAAAGGCGTCGGACTTGGTTATATTTCGCTGGGACGTTTGCTGTCTGTTCCCATAGAGAGGATCCCACTTCTACGGAGAGTGTGCTGGTTGCTAACAAGATTGGCTCCAGTGTAACTCTAGGCGGCTTGACGAACTCGGGTTCATAACGAATGGGGAGTCAGGGGTCATAATGCGAATGTTGAAGTTGCGGCTGGAGAGGGGGGTCCATGGAAGGTTAAACACTTTTCCTTGGCGTCGAGCCATAAGTGTGTTGCATTGGCCGTGAACTATCGCAGCCCTATGCAATGTGAGGGGCGTTTTAGTCCGCGACCACGAAGATCGCTGCGGGTGACTCTGCCAAGCTTGAAGTGTTCGAAAGCATCGTTAAGAAGACATGGAACTTCCGCGGGCTGCTGTAAACTTTATCTATGAGTAGGTTGTCCTTGTGTTTTCCTGAGGTCGATACGATCTCGAGGAGAGTATGCCCGCTGCTTTGCACCCCGGTTGAATGCTGAACGACGGCGATGTAGCATTTGACTAGTGTCATCGCCAGTGTCGTGGTGTCGCCGCCTTCGCTTGACTTCATGGGCATGTACGATTTGTAGCAAATGATCTTGGCTGAGCCATGTATGTTAAAGCAAAGCGTTCTACCTCTAAAAGCCAACGATACTTTGAGGGCGTGCGGGACAATAAGTGCATGTTTTTCTCACGTAGCACATCCTCACGGACTCCAGGACTGCCCTGCTGCGGCTGCACGCGGCCGATCAACCCACCAACCGCAGCGGCTACCCGGAGCGCTCCCTTGCAATCAAGCTGTGCACTGTGGCCTCCCGAGGCTGCGACCTGCGGCTCCACTGGCTGCCGGGCCACAGTGGCATCCGGGGCAACGAAGACGCCGGCGCCCGCGCCAGGGAGGCCCACCAAGAGGGCACCCCAGTCTCCGAAGACGTCACCGCGTTCGACGCGGCCCGCACTGCCCTGGCCCGCATGGTGCAGACGATGCACCCCGACCCTCGGGTTGTGAGCGGCCTGGCGCCCAGACCGTGGCCCGCACGCATCAGCAGGGAAGCCCGCTGCCTGCTTCTCCGCATGCGGCTGAACTTCTGCAATGTGGCGGAGCGTCTGCACCGACACGGCCGCAAGGACTCCCCTACATGTGCGGACTGTTCCGAACTGGAGACGCTCGAGCACCTACTCTGCTTCTGCCCCCACCACGCGGGCCCGAGAGCAGAGCTCCACCGAGCGCTCCAGCGTCGAGGCCTTCCCAGCGCCGACATGGAGGACCTTCTGTTCCCGAAGGGACCTGCGGCAACCCAACGGGAAGTGTTCACTTATCTGCTTCACTTCCTGGAGACGACCGGCCTCACGCAGCGGCTGTAGCCCGGAGTGCAGTGATTGACTGGTGTGCCCGGACTGACAGCGTTCTAGGACTGACAGCTCTCTTTATACCTTTCTCTCCCTCTCTCTCTCTTTCTACTTTATCCTATCACTCCCCCTCTACTTCCCTTCCCCTGCACTGGGTTGTATGCAGGTGAGCTCCCTGCCGAGCTCAAAATATCCCCAGTGAATTTCCTTTCATTTTCCCGTCGCAAACCACAACTACCACCACACTGTAAATGGCGCGGCAAGTTTACCCAGCGTTTCCCGCGCGGACGTGCCGGCGGGTGCGTCAGCGGTACGGCATTGTCTTCTGCTTTAGCGACGGTTGTTTTGGTCCTGTTTTGGCGCAGCTTCTCATCCATTCTACCCTTCTTTCACACGGCTTGATTAACTTGTTCGACAGCACCTCCTGAGTAACCCGGGCGCATCAGAATTAAGTGGACGTGCGGCTAGATCCGTTAAAGATTGTTTTGAAGGGCGGGAAAACAAAATGTAGAGACCACACATAGACATCTGGCCGCTAGACAAACACTACCATTTGCGCACTGCTTGCTACGAATGGGACTCCGTTTTCTAAATTGATGATTAGGAATTTGGTTGCGGTTTAAAGGAGCCATGAAGACAAAACAAAAGTTCGTTTTATTCGAAAGATTAGGTGTTTCGTAGTACCCCAAGCGCTTTCCCGGAAGCAAATGATGCTTTATTCACTAAGAAATAAGGCAATTTAAGCCAAAAGTTTAAAGCTCCCGCTAAATTGCACATTTCGTGACGTGAACAATGGCGTCATACGAGCCGGTCCACGAAACAGATACTTAGTATTTCGACTCCATATAGCACGCACACGCGGGAATCCAACAGGAACCGGAACTCGTGTCGAAACCGAGACGGCGGCCATTTTAAAATGCTAGTAAAACCTTGTGCACCCGCAGCCCTAGTCATAGAATCGCCTGATCCGGAGAACAAAACTCTCGCCGAGAAGCTCGGGCTGGCATTCAACAACCTCACACCACTTGAACGCTCAATGCTTCTCAGTGCATGAGCGGCAGGAATTGTGGGATACGCGACTGAACCGGAAAGTGACCCTTCCACGATAGCCACAACCGACGAACGCCCAGCCGTCGGCACCGCTCCCTCGTCAGCCCCGTCGCCACGAACGAATACAGACTGGTACGTATGTGCCGTATTTTTATTACGGTTAATATTAGTTCAATTTCAGTAGCAGTATCGCTTATGCCAGTTGGCCGGTGTCGTGTATGGAAAGCCGTTCTCGCAAGCTCTCTGCTCCGAGCAGAAAGAGACCAGCGTCAATGCGCGGTGTCTACAGCATTTTTTCCCCAAAGGTCAGAGCGCATTGACGGCGATTTGATGAAGTCGCCGACGAGTGCCAGCACGTCCCAGGAGTGAGCTAACGTAAGGGTCCCTGCCGTAATCACTTCCTCGGAAATTAGGCGAGCACACTCGTACTTCCTTTAGCTCTCTTTCTCCTCCGTTTGCAAAGTTCACAAAACGTAGCCACTTGCTTTGCCGTGGTTCGCCGTTGGGCAGCACATGACAGGAGATCTCCTCATCGGCGGGGATGCCGCACTCCCTCGACGATTTGCCCGTACTACATGGGCATTTCAAAACGCAGCAACGAAATTTCATTGTAAAGTACTCGAACAAACTGAAGTTTTCAGTGGTTGTAAACTGTAAACGAGCTCGTAACGACAGCAGCAAGGCAACACGACCTCTATACCGAAACCTGTGCGACTAGTGGCACTATCTCGTTGCTTCTCTCTGTTCCTTACTCCCCTCGTTTCTATTTTTGCCTTTGCTGGTCGGCGATATGACGGCCAACCTCCTGTCAAGGGATTACGATACCAAGCAAGGCCGCGGTTGTGCGTGCTCTGACGGTTCGTTGGCACTGAAGAGCCTCGAACCCGAAAATTCGTCTGCGCGACGGTGGCGACGGCGAGATGTCGAGTTCGGCTGGCTATAGTTTCGTACGCATTGGCATACATGCTTGCGTGTTTATTCGGAACTTCAATCGTTTACTTAACTGTTCTTAGTGTCATAAAAGGAATGTGCAGTATATTTAACGGGGCATATAGTACACTATGCAAACTGGTAAGCCCTGCCTACCTTGCGTTTGCTTTTGCCAGCCTCCACCAATCGCAGAGCATTCTCGTGTGACATCATAGGTTCTGTTCCGGGAAATGAGCTGGTGGGTCGCGTGGTCATTCTCTTTTTTCCTAATTATGTAGCTTATTTGAGCGAAGTTTGTGTTAAAAGTGGTGTCAGTATGATTCTAACGAGGCAATCTTTCGAATGAAACAAACTTGTGTTTTCTCTTCATGGCTCCTTTAAAGATATCGCAATTCTAGGGAGGAACAACTGGCCCTGATAAATCGCGATTATAAAAGCTCCCGCAGCGTTCTCGCAATTCCTAAACTTACTAAAATAACTATTTTAAATCGCTATAAAAGGGAATCACTACGCTCACATGCCGAATTGTTTCGGTGCCGACGTTTGTGTGTGAACCGGTGTAGCGCCCATCTAGCACATAAGTATGGCTAGGTTCCACTGTCTCATCATTCGAAAGACGCTCCTCTCCATGTTTTGTCTACCGAGGCGCGGCCGGGCTACGGCGGCGGTGTCCACCGCTCTAGCCCGGCCATGGCCGACGCTGCTGTGCTCCAGACGCCGCCCTCGCGAATTCGATTTAACGGCTGGAAGAATCTCTCGTTTCACGCATTGTAGAGCCACGTGTGTGAATTCAACTTACGTCGCATGAGCAATTGTCGTAAGTGTCGTTTTAAGTTTTGCTTTCCAACCAGTTCACACGGTAGATTGGAGCCAAATTTCTTTAGGAAGGCGATCAGGTGTGGAGTCCCTTTCAGTCGCGTGTTTCAGTCACAACTGCTCAACCAGAGTGCAGTTGGTGTATGGAGTGCCTTGTCAGTAGCCTGTTGCCCTCTGTTGGTGGTCGCAGGGAAGATTGGTTAGCCCTCACTGGCTTTGCCAATCGCCGTTGTGGCAGCTGCAATTGTTGCCGTGTGGCCCACTGAGCTCATTGATGAAAATATCTCCGAATGTGGTGAAGACGGCGCACAGCTTTCAGAAGTTAACTTTTATTGTCTTGTCGGGAAGTTCATGCTTTGTGTTCAAAATATCTTTATTGTGTTTGCTTGTCTAGTTATTCTGCATTTTTAGGTTGCGGAGACTGCATTTAAGTGGCTGTGGAGTGCTGAGAACCTTTTGGTTGATTGGTGAACGTCAGCCCTGCTGGATTGGTCTTCCCGTAGGAGCCGCTGCCCAATCGCGTGCGTTGGCTTCTATGTTTATTGTTCCACTGTCATTTCTATCCAGACGCTTCCCACCGTAATCTCTGAGGATTGGGCCAATTGATACGTATTTTGCTTCCCGTGTAGGGAACGATTTTCTGGAGCTATTATTTATGGAATCTCAGTAAGATTGCTCGTCACGCTCTCCGCGTGTGTTTTTTTCTGAATTGCAAGTTAGGTATGTTTTTGCCGTTAGATTGGCCGACCGTGACCATCCAGCTTAACTTAGTGTCCATAGAAGTTGTAGCGGCAGCCGTAGTGTCTGCATTCTGTACCACTATTGTAGCCATAAGCACACACCGCTATAAACATCAGTGGCACGTGGCCTCCAGCGTCAGCTTTGTCTTGTACCAGATCAAACACGACTACACACCTGATCGGCCGTTCGTATTCGGCGATCCCACTTATGCATACTAAGTGTAGGAGGTCATATACACTACATCCGAGTCGGCTTCCTACAAGTAGTGACCCGGCAGTGTCGTTCCTGTAACCCGGCCAGGGGCCATGCAACATGGCAACCTGGGGGGATCCGCCAGCACTTCAGTCGAGCCAAGCAACCTGAAAGGTTGGTTTTTGAAAGTTAAGGCTACCTTCTGGCTTCACCATGTTACAATACAGCCGCTCATGCACTCCAATATTTTGGAGATGCTTCCGCTCAAACTCTTCTGAGTCGTGCGCGCAATACCACCCAGAGGAAAGCCCTACGACGACCTCCGCGCTGACATGCTTACGCACTGCTGCTTTGGGGACGACCCGCCGCCGCCTGCAGCCCGCGAGATACCCGCACGGCTTGCGCACGGTACGCCACCACATACGGTACCCTCCGTGCCATCAAGCACGGCTAAGTCCTGTGCCCCAAACGTCAACACTCTGGTCTCCACGGCGGCACGCAGGCGCACCTACACCGACGATACCTGAAACCGGCAACTTTATTGAAGTTCGCTGGCCACAGCAAGCCTCGCCCCTTTTCACCACCATCAAGCAAGGATTCAAGTGAGAGTCTTCGCTGGGAGACCTCCAAATCTTATGCAATGTGGTCACCGGATACGCTAGCGCCCCACGTCATATGTACCGCGATGTTGCCAGAATGTTCTGCACTACTACAGTCGCAGAAAGGCTCGCGCGGGTATCACTCAATGCATCTAAAGCGAACCCATTCGAAATGCCGTCTCCCATAGTGCTGCCATCAATGACTAAGCGGAAATCTCGAGGATGTGAAGCCACTAATCATTGCGTTTACATCCCGGCCTCCAAACAACACGCCCAATTTCGCGCTGAAGAGCAGGTTTACAAGGCATCCACGACTACAGCGCGGCGGCAAGCGGTGCAAGAGCATTCTCGTGCCAACAACCAGACAGCGCAGAGAAAGCCCGACACACCTTCGGCACGCGCCCACGTGCGGAACTGCTCGATGTCGCCACTAGTTGAGTGCGCTTCTGCGATATGGTTCCGACATCACTACTGTAGTGACATTATCATCTTATTCAAATGCGCCATCATCATCATGAGTAGCACCAATGAGGGGCGCGTCAGTTCTTGCCATGCATCAGATCGAACCCAACTGTGCGCTTGGGTGGCCGTTGATCTTCGGTGCTCGCAATTCTGGCAGGGACTACACGCAAAAAAATGCAAGGAGTCGCATTCCCTACAACCGAATGTTTTTTTCCTCCATGTGGTGAACCGGAAGTTTCGATCCTGTCTCCGGGCCAGCGGAACACCAACACAGCGGCGTAGGGACCCGCCAGTACTGCAGTTCGAGCCCCGCAACCTGAGAGGTTGATTGCATAAGATTTAAGCCACCTTCTCGCTGAACTACGTAACAATACAGCCGCTCAAGCACTGCATCTGATGGGATACGCTTCCCCTCAAGCTATGCTGCATCCGCACCACTCTACCGCCCACCAAAACCCCTAGGACGATCTTTCCGCAGCCGGATCACGCACTAGGCTTTTGTGACAACCTTTCGCGGTCTGCAGCAGAGCACATACGGGCACGGTCCCCGCACGCTTCGCCACCTCACATTGTACCCTCTGCATCATTGGCGGCGTGTCCTGCCACTTGTGTCCGCACCTCTTGGACCGCATATCAAACACGGCAGCTAAACCTACACGGGCAGAACTTGCCGCCGGTGATGTCAGCAACGTCGGCGAGTCACAGCCTGCCGCGCCCGCTCACCTCATGTAACGGCTAGGGTGAGTGACTTTGCTCAGTGACTGTGGAAACCTTCCAAACGTTGTCGCCGGCTACGCCAGTGTTACTCGTTTAGTCCACCACTGCGTTGACAAAATGCCCTGCTCTACTGCAGTCGCAGCATGACTTGGGCCAAAGGCACGTTGTGGCTCCCAACGCCAACGCTGACGTACTGGCGCCTGCAGTCAGGCTGTATAGAGCACCGCATTTGTATTGTTGAGGATGTGAGACAACAAACTATGTCGACCACCATTCCGCCTTTGAATAAACAGGGTTATGCCGAAAGTTTTGAACTAAAAATGACGTCGACAACCCACCTACGACAACTCCGATGTTCCCAACCCCGCGAGAGCCATCCGTGTCTGACACACGAACAAAAGACATCAACCTCCATGTCTGTTCGATGTCGAACAAGTACAGTGTTTTCGCAACTCAACGCCGACGTCGCGATTGACGTCGTAAGCACACGCCAAGAAAGCGGATTCCATTACTGCCCCTCGTTCGGCACACATCGATAACGTGTCAGTGCCGTCTTGCCAGACGGTGTGCCATCTTGCACCTCAACTACGACCACCGTTCGGTACTCATACTCGTGGGCTTTCCGTGACGTCGGTGTCGCGTGATATACGTGGTCTTCATGGCCATAGTACCGTGTGGTCTTCATCGGCACAGTAACTGCGCAACATTGTTCCACCTGGCAAGGTTCTGAATCTGCAAACCTGCTCGTAACGACAACCCAGCGCCGCTATCGAAGCTTCGGGAAAGGGTGCTCATAAAGCTCCGGTCCTACCAGCATCGCCACGCCATCTACATCGTGGCCGCGGCTATAGCCTTTTTCCCATCGGGACTGCTTACCCGGGCAAACGGACGCCCCCGGCTGCACCCCCCACCCATGGCTACCTGAGACCGATCTACTCACCAGACGCTCTCACTGGCCTGGATGGCACAGCTTAAGGCATGGAACGCACACGTACCCCGGTAAGAATCCGTGCTGTGCAGAGCTGTACATAGCCTTGTTTCGTGCTGCACCTGCTACACTTTTGCCATCTTAACGCTCACCGCGCAAAGGGGAGCCCTGTAGTGGAGGCCCCACTGTCTGCATTCAACGCCACTATCGGCGTGGTGAGCCGACACCATCATCCTGCTCGGTGCCTGACCTCCAGCGTCTACTTTGCCATGAATCGTATCAAAGGGACTACACGCCTGGGCGGTCGCAAGTCTTCGGCGTACCCACTTCTAGCAGGGCCCGAGCATCAAGAATAAATGAAAGTCGCATTCGCTACAACATAGTCTCCTTCCAATAAAGTCTGCTCTTTTTCTCGTGCTGATCAAGGTTGATGCTTATCTAGGTCTAGGCTGATGCTGATGTCTCTACTTTGACCCTCCTTCAGAGTGGTGCTATGATGCTTCACCGGCCGTAATGCAACCGCAAGGGACGGACGTCCTCCGGCTGTCACTGGGAGACCGCGACGCAGAACGACACCTGGCTTCGGTTACCCGACATCAGGATGTGCGGCAGGGGTTCCGGGAGATATAGAGCACGATGAGCAACGAGATGCGTGGCCACTGGTTAGCCATCCGTGTGAATTGGCACGCGAGGTAATGACATGTTGGGAACACGTCCGTGCTATGTCCGAAACGTCCACAGCGGGGACACACCAAATATTTGTTGTTGTGGAGAAAATAGCGGTAGTTCGCGCCATGGTTATAAACGTACTACGTGGCTTGGTCACATTCTATCTCCATCATAGAAGTGCACGGTGAGTCAGGTTTGTTGCTTCGAGGGTCCTTAATGGTTTGCTTAATGATGGTTTTCATAATATTGGCCTCGCTAACTGTGGCCGGGTTGGTGCGTACAAAGCCATGAGCACTGCCTTCCGGTGACACGGCGTATGCGCTACCGCGTGGGTTCTGTTGGCGGTTATTAGCGTTGCTGTCATTGCAGTATTTGGGAGTTATCAGTTGAGAATTGGAAATATTTTAAGATCACTCATTCTTTTGGCGATAACAGAATAAATTGAAATAGCGTGACGACAACGTTTAGAGGAACGGAGATGGAAAGGAAATATGCGCCTCTGGCCAGGGATACCATAACTGGATGGGCTGAACATTTCGACGAGCAGCGTTAATCTACAGCTGGATGTACACCGAGAGTGCGGCTGAGACAGCATCACTGCAAACTAAAGCGGCCAATGGCTATGTTAATACCCTTGGTGGTGGACCGCAGTGATTCCGCAAAAAGCGAAGCAAAGGATGGCTAATATTTTCCCGCCCCTAAGGTGCCAGAAACTCTTTCAGTGTTAGAATTATCTTAGCTGCCAATACGACGAGTGTCATTACTTTCAATATCTCTGATGTCGTGCCCTGCTCCACGTTAATGCTTTCGTCATGGCAGTCCTCGTATTGGCAAAGGAGGCTTAGGCGCTAGGGTGGTATTTTTAGATTGCGTGAATGCGCTTGTCATTTTGTTACTTCGATCATTTTAAGCGGAGCCTAACTGCGAAAGCTAACGACTTTACTTGCTTGTGCTGCGCGTAGCTGCTGAAACGTTTGCATCGGCATCCCACGTTCGTGCAAAGCACCCGCTTATTAGTGGTCACTGGTTTAGATCTATCCACAGCAATTCTGTGTCTAATATCAGTGATGGGTTTCTTATACGCCCTATTAGAGGCCCTATTTTATAAGTAAAATCATATTTTAGCGAATATAATGTAGCAATAGATCACTTGCTTTACGATGAAAATGCGCAAGTACAGTTATAATGAGTGTGCTCAAAATACTGTATTCATAAAGAGGCTTGCACCAACCTATTTCTACGGCATTCCGTCGCGGCAATATGCTCATCATCTCCCTTCGTATGAACTGCAGCTGTGGAGTGGCCTCACCCCTCTCACTTGCTAATACACAACGTGAAGCGGCGCAAGGGTACCCCAGCATTTTAAGTAAATGTGTTGGTGGCTTCTGGCTGCCTTGACGTTTTTACACTTCGAATGAACCTGCTGTAGTTTGCGTCGGTCACCGGTGGCCTCTCCCCACTTTCATTTATTGGCCTTGGCTCCTTTCTTGTCAGCGACTCGGATGTATATCTTAACTGGCGCTTGATACTTCGAGATATTTTGTGGCACTATGCTGGCGTATTGCTTGTATTTATGGCCACAATACCAACTTACGCTGCGAATGCAGCTTTAGGTGCGGCACCAGGCCTTCTCACCTTCTACTCTCTCTTACCGATACTTCCCCCCTCCCAAAAGTCGGGACTGTGTGACGGGGTGTCCTCCGTCGACTGACACACCGGCGTCAAATATCTGGGGCCGGCACATCATACTGTTCTACAATATGTATTGCACCTTCTTCCTTCATTTACAGCGACCACAATGGCTAAGCAAGCCACCTAAGTAGGAAAGAAACGTTAACCTGCGGCCATTACTGCGTCTCTCTAAAGCGACAATTGCCACCGGAAGAAAACCTAGCTCGCTATGTTTGAGGGAGTTCTGTAATGTGAGCCAATGCTCAAGAACAGGAACGTGTGGCACTAACAGTGCCACACGTTTGTGATGTCTGTATATCAAATTTTAAAGCAAAGCTTCGTACCTCTACCCCCCAAGGGTTCTTTCGCGACCGTTGGTGTCACCAGAAAACTCCCGAGAACAAATAAAAGAATTTACTGCACCGCCAGGAATCGAACCTGAAACTAACCGGGTAACAAAGCAAAAGCCCATTATCTTTCCGATATAGCTACGAGCCCAAGCGAAGATAGGGAAGAAAAGGGGTGTACTCAGCAAGCACATCTACGGGTTCAACCCCTGCATTCTCGCTGAATGCCACGTGATAGCGATTAAAAGAAGCTCACACCAACCCATGGCACCTCACTTCTAGTACGCCAGTGTGCTAAAACCTGTGGCTTCCAGTAAACACGTAAAAATTATCAGCTTCTTGTCGTCCGCCCTCACGTCAAACGACACCTCAAGGAACACATTTAAATACCCCTTGATGGCCAGGCCATCACTCCAAGCCCCTGCATCAAGATTTTGCGCCTACATCTTCAGACCAACACCAAGAGTGACAGATCGTTGCAGGGCCTCACACTATCAATAAAATCATACACATGATCAGGCAAGTTAACACCAAGAAGCGAGGCCGCAAGGAATCTGATACCTTTCGATTACTTCAAGCCTTTGTCCTCTTGCGAATCACTTACGTCAGCCCCTGCCTTCTTTACGGCAAGGAGGACTTAAGATGCTTTATATAATGACTAGAAAGGCGGTTGAGCAGCCACTGGTCTTCCCATGAGTGCGTCTACCGAAAGGCTGCTTCGCACGGGGCTCTACAAGACGGTGGAAAAGCGGTTAGAGGGCCATCTTTGTGTATAGAAGCACCGAATGAGCAGAACTGCGGCGGGTCGCCGCATCCTTCACCAGATTAGCTGGGCAGCACAGAATGCCAATCCGCTTGATATACTCCTGGACGTTTGGCGATAAGAAATAAATATGCTCCCTTTTCTTTGAAATATAAACCCCTCACACGACGAGGGTCGCCGACAAGCACGGGTCAAGCGCTCAACACCACCCTCGGGGGGGCATCATGTCGTTATCTACACATACGCCTCCCAACATCCAGACTAGCAGTACGCCATCATTGAGGCTACCTCCAGAACCAACCTTTTTGCGGGTGCCGCACTAGACACCGAAGAAATGACGGCAGCAGAAAAGGCAGCCATCGCCTTGGCTCTCACTCTAACAGGGGTTCGTAAGGTAGTCACCGATTCCCAACGAGTCTACCAGAATAACCAGTCGGTTTTGGTATCCCGACCTGCACTGCGCGTGCTAAAACCACTCACGAAATGGTTCCATTCAGCTCATCTGGACACCCGCAAACGCTTCCATAGGAGGCAACGAATACGACCACCCAGCCTGCACTTTTACCTTTTCCCCCCCATCCTATGGAGCTGCACGAGGACAGTCACCCGCTTCTCTCGTTCAGGGACACAACCCAGCATTATCGCCTTCTGAGACAGACCCTACCTTCACCTTACCCTGACCTCTGCCTAGAAAAACAAACTACCCTACGACTCGTACAATCCGGCTCCTTCCCACACCCGACGCGCATTCACTTAATGAACCCCAATCGCTACGTCGCTGAATGTAAATTTTTCTCAGAAGTAGGAACACTCTGCCACACAATCAGGGTGTGCGACTTTAGCCCTGAGCACCCTCCTCTCTTTCCGTCAACCACCGAACAAGATCAATGTGAGATGCTGCTGTCCAGCCCCTCTCTGCCTACCCAGTTTCAGCTGCTGGGCAGAGCACAGTCGGCGCGGACTGAATATGCGCTACAGTGAAGAAGGAACCACTCCCCTGGGCGGCACTCTGTGCCGTTCAGAAATGTGAATTTAAGTATTTACTGATGCTCTCCCTCCTGTCTTGCTCCTCCCCCATTTCTGCAGCCGATCTGATCGCCTCCGTCCGCGAAGGCAGAGACTGAGAAGTGAGATCGTCTAACACCTGTTTTGAGCTATAATTTCTTAAAAAATGAGTTTTTACTCATGTGTTCCACCAACAACTCAATCAACCACCGTTCATGCATCGTGCATTAATTTAACCTTACCAAGAATATCTCTTACAGTAATAGAGGGTGTGGTTAAGTGCATTCCACTTCCCTCTGGTTTCACAATATGTAGAGCGACGTGAGTGAATTTAAGTGACGTCGCATGAGTAATCGTTGCGGGTGTCGTTTACAGCTTTGCTTTCCAACCACATTCACAGTGTGGATTGGCGCTAATTTTTTTTGTGATTGTGATATATCGACAGGAGTTCTGACTGTGGATAACAGTGATCATTTCCCAGTTTTCTCCTTTACCGAGACTCATTCTGTTATAGAGGATATATCCCCTAAACCGCGCTTGTTTTGTAAGGTCAACAATCGCACAATCGAACGTTTCCGAGAACTAGTGGAATCGTTAGATTGGGAAATCGTCTATCGGGTGTGCGATGCGGATATCGCTTGCACTGTTTTCCTGCAGTCCATAGTCGAATGTTATGATGCAGCCTTTCCTCTACAACCTGCAAGTAAAAGAGCCCAAAAGGTGCGAAACACCTGGGTGGATCCAGATCTGTATAAACGCAAAAAAAAAGAAAAATGCTATGTTACGCAATTTTATAAAAACGAAGGATCCCGAAATACGCAAGTCGTACAAAAAGTTTAGAAACAAGTGACAGAGCGATTTAAAGAGAGCGAAAAGCAAATATTACGAACGGCTATTTTTCCACATACGATGCCAGCCTAAGAAAGTCTGGGACACTGTTATTAACAAAATAAAAAGTAGAAAAACAATAACACAGCCGCAATTCACGCATTTAAATAGAGAGCCGGTAGAGAGCCTTCAGCTAGCCAACTGTTTGAATACTCATTTTATTGATGCTCGTGCGCACGGAACACACACTGATAACGGCGGCCGCGGCGCGACTGGCATTCCACAATTGTCTAGCTCTCTTTTTGGAAGCTACGAACAATACCGAAGTACGGGACCTTATCGGAAAAATAAATAATTATGCAGCGGAAGGAGTGGACGGGTTTTTATCGAGAGTGATTAAGCGCGTGGCACTAGAACTAAGTGATGTTAGCGTACATTATTAATCTATTTCTGTCCACCGGTGTTTTTCCTGAAGAACGTAAAGTTGCTAGAGTGACGCCGATTCATAAAGGGGGAGCACACGACAATGTATCAAATTACAGACCAATACCCTGTCCTGACAGTTTTTCCAAGGTATTTGAGGGAGTAATCTATAATAGACTATCGACTTTATTTCCTAAACACAATGTAATTTCCAAGTATCAATATGGTTTCCCAAAATCTAACTCAACAGAGAAAGCATTACTGTACATTAAAGATCAAATAATTGCAAACATTTAAAACAGGCAGTTCACAATTTGTCTGTTTTTAGACCGTAAAAAAGCATTTGATTCGATAGATCACAATATTTTGCTAAATAAATTGGAGAAGTATGGATTACGTGGCGTGGCACGTAACCTTTTAAAAAGCTATTTAACTCAAAGAAAGCAGTTCGTTCAACTAAACATCATGGCATCAGACATATTAGGGCTAAAACAAGGTGACCCGCAAGGCTCCAAGTTAGGTCCGTTACTGTTTATAGTTTATGTAAATGACATCATAAATTTAGAAGGTTCGCAAGAACTTGTAATGTATGCGGGTGACACTAACGTTTTCTTCCGATCTGATAATATAATTAAACTTCTCTCTATGGTAAATGTTTACTTGGAACAATTATCAAATTGGTTATTAGATGATAAATTGCAACATAACGCTACAAAGCCAACTTACACGATATTTAGGCCGTACAATAAAAATGCCGAGAAAGTAATCCCCATTATATTCAACGGAACCAAGTTAAACCGAGTAACAGAACAGAAGTTCTTAGGTGTTTGGTTTCAAGAACAACTTTCGTGGAATACGTATTTTGCTCACCTATCCTCCGAACTCTCTAAAGGTATAGGTCTCATATACAGAGTCGGCCATTTGATACCACTATGGTTGAAACAAAACTTATACTATGCTCCCATTTATTCGAAACTATGCTACGGGATTTTGGTGTAGAGGACCACAACTAAAGCTAATCATAAGCGCTTTTCACTACGTAGCAACAAGCTTGTAATGAACAAGAAAACGTACGTATACTGCGCGGCGACCGATGAGGTTCGTGAAGTCACCCCAAGCCAAGAGACACGTGCATCGAGCGGTAGCGCGTCAGTGCACACTCTCCGCACCAGTCCCCATTCATAGCAATCTTCAGCGCAGCCACATGTCGAGCACGTGTCCGTACCTTTCACCAATACGCGAAGCATGATGAACAAGCGGGCGCAGTTATCTTCTGCAATTGATTCATGCTCAGCAGATATTATTGTTTGTACATAGACTTGGCTGTCAGCTAAAATAAAGAACAGTGAAACATTTGAATGCGAAAAATCCTACAATATTTATCGTTGCGACCGTGATGTACGTTCTGATTGGTGTCAGCAGTGCTAGTAAATCTTATGTGGTTAGTGTCTCTTCCGGCTTCCAAGCCAAGATTTTATTCTCTGCGCATGTTACCGGTCGCCTACCGCCTCGCCATCGTTTTCTATCGAACTAAATGATGTTTTAAACAATGTCGTTATTAGATACCCGAATTTGCCCTTATTTCTTATGGGAGACTTTAACCTACCAAACATAAAGTGGCAAAGCGATATTGTAACCCTTACTCAAAATTCGTTTGGGTGTGTTGACTTCATAAAGGTATGTTCTGACTTCAATCTAACCCAACTCGTTCCCAAACCCACACGCACTACCACTACTTGTTCCAACACTTTAGACTTGACCTTAACAAACGCGCCAGACTAGGTCACTTCCCTTAGTTACCTTCAAGGAATAAGTGATCATTCGATGTTACACTTTAATCTAAAGGCACGCGTTTCTTCTATCCGGGATAACTCTAGAGCAGACATCAGGTCAAAAAAATTAGCGCCAATCCACACTGTGAATGTGGTTGGAAAGCAAAGCTGTAAACTACACCCGCAACGATTACTCATGCGACGTCACTTAAATTCACTCACGTCGCTCTACATATTGTGAAACCAGAGGGAAGTGGAATGCACTTAACCACACCCTCTATTACTGTAAGAGATATTCTTGGTAAGGTTAAATTAATGCACGATGCATGAACGGTGGTTGATTGAGTTGTTTGGTGGAACACATGAGTAAAAACTCATTTTTTAAGAAATTATAGCTCAAACCCGGTGTTAGACGATCTCACTTCTCAGTCTCTGCCTTCGCGGACGGAGGCGATCAGATCGGCTGCAGAAATGGGGGAGGAGAAAGAGAGGAGGGAGAGCATCAGTAAATACTTAAATTCAGATTTCTGAACGGCACAGAGTGCCGCCCAGGGGAGTGGTTCCTTCTTCACTGTAGCGCATATTCAGTCCGCGCCGCCCTGTGCTCTGCCCAGCAGCTGAAATGGGTAGGCAGAGAGGGGCTGGACAGCAGCATCTCACATTGATCTTGTTCGGTGGTTGACGGAAAGAGAAGAGGGTGCTCAGGGCTAAAGTCGCACACTCTGATTATGTGGCAGAGTGTTCCTACTTCTGAGAAAAATTTACATTCAGCGACGTAGCGATTGGGGTTCATTAAGTGAATGCACGTCGGATGTGGGAAGGAGCCGGATTGTACGAGTCGTAGGGTAGTTTGTTTTTCTAGGCAGAGGTCAGGGTAAGGTGAAGGTAGGGTCTGTCTCAGAAGGCGATAATGCTGGGTTGTGCCCCTGAACGAGAGAGCGGGTGACTGTCCTCGTGCAGCTCCATAGATGGGGGGAGGAGGTAAAAGTGCAGGCTGGGTGGTCGTATTCGTTGCCTCCTATGGAAGTGTTTGCGGGTGCCCAGATGAGCTGAATGGAAACATTTCGTGAGTGGTTTTAGCACGCACAGTGCAGGTCGGGATACCAAAACCGACTGGTTATTCTGGTAGACTCGTTGGGAATCGGTGACTACCTTACGAACCCCTGTTAGAGTGAGAGCCAAGGCGATGGCTGCCTTTTCTGCTGCCGTCATTTCTTCGGTCTCTAGGGCGGCACCCGCAAAAAGGTTGGTTCTGGAGGTAGCCTCAATGATGGCCTACTGCTAGTCTGGATGTTGGGAGGCGTATGTGTAGATAACGACATGATGCCCACCGAGGCTGGTGTTGAGCCATTGAGCCCGTGCTTGTCGGCGACCCTCGTCGTGTGAGGGGTTTATATTTTAAAGAAAAGGGAGCATATTTATTTCTTGTCACCAAACGTCCAGGAGTATATCAAGCGGATGGGCATTCTGTGCTGCCCAGCTAATCTGGTGAAGGATGCGGCGACCCGCCGCAGTTCTGCTCATTCGGTGCTTCTATACAAAAAGATGGCCCTCTAACCGCTTTCCACCGTCTTGTAGAGCCCCGTGCGAAGCAGCCTTTCGGTAGACGCACTCATGGGAAGACCAGGGCTTGCTCAACCGCCTTTCTAGTCATTATATAAAGCATCTTAAGTCCTCCTTGCCGTAAAGAAGGCAGGGGGCTGACGTAAGTGATTCGCAAGAGGACAAAGGCTTGAAGTGATCGAAAGGTATCAGATTCCTTGCGGCCTCGCTTCTTGGTGTTAACTTGCCTGATCATGTGTATGATTTTATTGATAGTGTGAGGCCCTGCAACGATCTGTCACTCTTGGTGTTGGTCTGAAGATGTAGGCGCAAGGATCTTGATGCAGGGGCTTGGAGTGATGGCCTGGCCATCAAGGGGTATTTCAATGTGTTCCTTGAGGTGTCGTTTGACGTGAGGGCGGACGACAAGAAGCTGATAATTTTTACGTGTTTACTGGAAGCAACAGGTTTTAGCACACTGGCGTTCTAGAAGTGAGGTGCCATGGGTTGGTGTGAGCTTCTTTTAATCGCTATCACGTGGGATTCAGCGAGAATGAAGGGGTTTAACCCGTAGATGTGCTTGCTGAGTACACCCCTTTTTCTTCCCTATCTTCGCATTGGCTCGTAGCTAAATCGGAAAGATAACGGGCTTTTGCGTTGTTACCCGGTTAGTTTCAGGTTCGATTCCTGGCGGTGCAGTAAATTTTTTTATTTGTTCTCGGGAGTTTTCTGGTGACACCAACGGTGGCGAAAGAACCCTTGGGGGGTAGAGGTAGAAAGCTTTGCTTTAAAACAAAAGAAATGGAGCGATTCGTCGATAAATTTATGGCGAACTTTGCTGAACGATCAATACAATAAAACTGGTCTATTTTTATAAATAAACTTTTATATTTAGTTGACCGTTACGTTCCACAAAGAAATGTCGGCACTAATCTCCGTTCGCCATGGTTCAATGCTCCTATTCGGCGCCTACGCAACAAAGAGAAGCGATAGTTTCGCTCTGCCCAGAGAGTAGAAAGACCCGACCGCTGGTCCCAGTACCAAGACGCTAACGCCGAATACCTCCGTGAAGTTTGTAATGCAAACAATGCTTAATTTAACGTTACTCTTTCCTCTTATCTACTAAACAATCCACGAAAATTTTGGCCTGTTGTGAATCGTAACAAAAACAAGGTAGTGCTATGATACACTCTGGCGTACCTGTTCCAAATAATGAAGGTTGCAAGCTTTTAAACGATGCATTTTGTTCAGTTTTCCTGCAAAGTTTTTCGTCTTCTGTTCCAACATCCCCCAGCCATAATTTTTTTCGTATGGACTATATTGTAATAGATTGGGTAGGAGTTAGAAAACTGATGAGCAACTTGAATATGTCTTCTCCAGCGTGTCCTGATTGCCAAAAATTCTAAAATATTGAAATGTACAGAGTTGTACTCATCACTAATTCTTTTCAAGATCTTTCATCAGTGTTTGCAGTGTTCATACCTACCTGGCGACTGGAAAAATGGCAAGGTGGTTCCAGTTCATAAATTAGGTAACACTAATTCGCCGAAGAACTACCGTCCCATTTCCTTCACGAGCATTCTATATAAAATGTTAGAGCACATAATATATTCACAGTTAATTAGACCCGCCGCGGTGGCTCAGTGGCTAAGGCGTTGCGCTGCTGAGCACAAGGTCGCGGGTTCGATTCCCGGCCACCGCGGCCGCTTTTCTGATGGAGGCGAAAAGCAAAAACGCCCGTGTGTACGAGATTTTGGCGCACGTTAAAGATCCACAGGTGGTCGAAATTAATCCGGAGCCCTCCACTACGGCGCGCCTCATCGCCTGCGCTGCGTCGGCGCGTTAAACCCTACAATCAATCAATCAACATTTAATTAGTTTTCTCGAAGAAAATTGCTTTTTCAACAACTGCCAGCACGGCTTCAGGAAGGCGGTATCATGGGAAACCCAGCTTTCGTCCTTTACTAACGACCTGTTTGTGAACGCTGATGAAGGGTTCAATACTGACTGCATTTTTCTTGATTTTGAGAAAGCCTTTGACACGGTATCTCACGACTTACTAATACTGAAGCTTAACAAACTCCACATTGACCCTTATGTTCTCTCTTGGATTAAAGACTTTCTGTGTAACCGAGCACAGTACGTAACCGCTAATGACTTTTTATCCCCCTGTTGTGCTGTAACGTCTGGCGTACCTCAAGGGTAAGTGCTGGGGCCATTGCTCTTTCTTATTTACATTAACGATCTTCACGACTGCATCACTTTTTCAACCATTAAACTCTTCGCTGATGATTGTGTATTGTATCTGAAAATTTCTACCCCAACTGACATCTTGAAACTTCAAAGTGATCTTAACAACCTACCTGATTGGTGCAATAAAAGGCTCATGCGACTGAACGTGACGAAACGCAAATACATGTGAATTTCGCGTCGTGATAATACTGCTAACACTTGCACGTGTAGTCTTCATGGCGCTTCTTTATCACACGTCGATTCATACAAATACCCAGGTCTTTATATCACAAATAATCTGTCTTTTCAGGTGCATGTTGACTATATAACTAACAATTCTAATCGCATGCTCCGATATTTACGTCGTGATTTTTTATCAGCACCTTCATCACTGAAACTAACTCTTTACAAAACGCTAGTACGCCTGAAATTAGAATACGCATGCGCCATCTGGGATCCATCCAAACATACTCTCATCCTCGCCCTCGAATCGATTCGAAACCGCGCAGATCGTTTCGTATTTTCTAACTACTCTCGGCATTCTAGCGTAACTGCAATGAAGATGTCACTAAACTTGCCTGATTTGTCATCGCGTCGTAAGTGTCCACGGCTTTCACTCTTTTACAAAATGTTTCATCACAACGCCACTTTAAAAGAACAGCTTTTCACAAACCCCTCCTATATTTCGTCTCGTTTGGATCATGGTTTAAACGTTGGTGTGCCATCTAGTCGAACTAATCTTCATCATGACTCTTTCATTCCGCGAACTAGCAGGGACTGGAACCACCTTCCCGCCACCATCTCCTCCATCACGGAGGAAAATAACTTCAAAGTCATCACTCATCAAGAAGGGCTTTGAATGTATTGTTTGCACATTTTTTGTTCTCAAACCCCACTCCTTTCTGTAATGCCCTCGGGCCCTGAAAGTAAATAAATGAAATGAAATGAAATGAAATAAAATAACAGGCTCATTGTATTGCAAAAAAGAATTTTGCGCATATATTTAGATAATCGTGTCTGTTAGGCAGATTTGAGGACAAGTCATTTATTTACGGAATATTCAATGCTTCAAGCTGACCAAATCTATTACATGAAGGTTCTTCACACCATTTATAAGCAAAAGACCCACAATCAAGTTAACAATAAATCTTCCGGCTACCATCTCAGGCATACAATAGGGCACACTCCAAAACTAAGAACGAACTATGGTGAGCAATCTTTCCTGTACCAGTCAACTGAAATATTAAATATTTTAGGAGAAAAATTAAACTGAGACGCCAGTGAACGTACGTTTAAAAAACAGGTCAAATAAGTGTTACTTAAGCAAAACGCCCGCAATACTGATATATAATTAAGGGTTCGAAATATATGTCTACATGTTACCCTAAAGGTAGAAATTAAAAACAATTACAAACAAAATACATTCATACGTATTTGGGAAATAGTAGTGTAACTGATGAAACTTCATGCGTACGAATTTCTGCGTTTATGTGTACATTGTGATCCCTTTGTGAATTTGTGACCCATGCTTTGTGTATTACATAAGTGTAGTAATGACTTTGCTTTGTGCTATTTCTCTATTGCGATTGTGCTATCATGCTTAAATTTGTGAACAGACTTGTTGTTATGAACGCTGTAAATCGCGTGGTTGAGGCCTCTGTCAGGCCACGTTCGCCTTTAGTCTCAGCCTCCCCCTCGTTTTTCCAAAGAAATAAAAATCAAAAATCAAATCACACATTAACGAGGCCGGTAAGACTTTCTTAGTCTCATCAGCCCTTCCTACGCAACCAATAAATCTATAAGAAATTTCTTCAAAACCTTCTCGCGGAGCTTTGCTGACGCTTATAATCTCCTGAAGGTTGCAATATTAGGTAACCACGTCATTGGTATCATGTTTGTGATTAGTTTATATATATATAAAAGGCTTGCATAGAAGAAACGGCTGGCCTGGTCCACCGGCCCAATGACATATGTAATAGATTACTTTTCCGTGTTCTCAGCATTACATGTTGTGCTATGGCAAGGAAGGTTTGATGCCAATTTTTATCAGGAAGTTTTGCGGATATTGCTTGTTAGTATCAATAAACTTATTGACGGCATTAAAGAGACCAAACCTTAGGGCCTCTCACTAATGTCTTGGGCGGCCCGCCATAAACGCACTGTAGGAAAGCCAATGGTCTCTGGCGATGATTATGATTGTATAAAAGGTGAACAAAAGTTCCAGATCACAATCAAGATTCGGGCCTCAATGTACGACGCGGTAGCGTCAATACGAACCCGGGAGTCATTTTGGAACAAAGTTCCTTCATATACGATCTATGCTTCTCGAGAAGTGAAGGTCAGCAGAGACAGAAAGACCAGCAGCAAGGGTTTTTAATTGCCATGATCTAGGACAGCAATAGGTCGTCTGTGCTTATTAGGCTTAAGATTTGTGTGTGTAGGGCTGTGGCTCCGTTATGGGGACAGTGCAAACGACACGGCAAACTCCTGTTTTTGCGTGTGTAGTTAATTTTACAGCGCAAAGCTTACACAGCGCGAGGTGCAGAGGATATTATTGCCCTGTGAGTCTGTTTACAAAGAAAACAAAACAGAAGCGCCAAGTAAGCGGCAGCACAGTGTGTCGCAAAAAGCCGCACTTCATTGCTGCTACGTTAATCCGTACCTATCGAATGAAGTGCCCGACTCAGTAAATGATTCCACCACGCCCACCCGTAACTGCTGGAACCAGACGTATAATGTCCGGAGCATGTTTCTGTCATTGCGTATAGCCTCACCAATGCGGGAGTTTCGGAAATTATGCCTTTAATAGGAAAAAAAGTGAAAGTTGTGTTTTCGAACATCTAAGTGCTTTTTGTTGATATTTGTAGCCTGTAAGATTATATAAAATTGGTTCTCCGGTTTTCCGCTAACCAACAACAATGCCTAAAATAGGCATACATTCCGACTGGTTTTTTGCTGAAAACTCTTAGGCCTGCAAATGCACAAAATCAGTTTTAAATTTTTATCACTGCAACACTGGTAACAACGCGAAAAACAACCTCCAGTGGAATATATATACCATAATGATGTCATTTATTTTGAATTCTGCCGAAGACATTTGTAACGCCTTCAGTAGATACTTTTCTTGACTGGAGAGCCCGAGATTTGAAAAGTATGATGCAAACCATACGCCGCGTCAGCCTACTCATTTACCGTTTATCTTACAGATGAATTCGAAGTATCTTCGTTCATACAGGATTACGCGCGACCGCTAGTGGGATATATAGTATCCCAGCACACGCGTCACCCTGTAAAAGATAATATATCAGCTGTTCTTGCCCATATAAAAAAAATATTTTTCTCACCGGCGTGTTCCCTCCCAGACTGAGAATTGCCAAGGTTCTTCCAATATTTAAGTTGTAACAGAGACAAAAAATGTGGAATTAGGGGCCCATAGTCATTCTTTCTTTTTAAGTAAAGTAGTGGGAAAATACGTTATTCGTTTAAATGGGTGCATTGAAAAGTATAACATCCTGAGAAATGGTCATTTCGGATTTAGAAAAAGCCATTCGACTAGTATATATGTTGTGACTTTTTTGTAGATGCAGTGCAGAAATATACAGAGAATGTTTTTTAGTGGCCGGGAACTTTACAGATTTCACTAAAGGATTTGATTGCTTGAACCATTCAATTCTTAAAGCAAAATTAGAGCGTTACGAAATGAATAGCACTCCTTTGAATTTCGTATAAAGTTATTTTATTTATAGATAACAAATAGTACATATTGGTATATTCTAATAAAAAATTAAAACTATAAACCTTGGCGTTCCTCTAGGATCCATCCTTGAACCTATAACATTTTTATTGTGCATTAGTGACCTGCCGTTTCAGCTAGTTGACGCCAGCCCGGGCTTTACACCGATGATACGAATCTATTATTTGCTTACCGTAATGGGATCGCCTTAATAACAAAATTTATTGAAAAACTGAAGCATTTGTATTTATGGTGCGCAGCTAACAACATTCAACTTAACCTCCAAAAGAAAGTGTACACAGTATTTCACTCAGAGGCTAAATTCGTAGGAGAGCTTTCTCCTGTTAGTTACAATTCTTCGTTAAGAGAACGGACTAACAATACAATTTGTTTCGGCATTGTTATTTATAATCTATTAAAGTTCACTGATCACATATGTCTAACCATAAAAAGGCGTCTTGAAAAGCCATGAGGATTGCGCGGAAGGATGAACAAATAAGAACAACTGACCGGTATAAAACCAAGTAAGCCATAAAGATATCTTGTTGAAAAGGCATCTTATGGATTGCATGTACTTGCGCGATGTGGACATGTCTTAACTTCTGATACTATGCATTGTGCTACTATGCACATAAATTACTGTATCCTAGTCGGGGGCAAGAGATATAAAACACATCTGTTGCCCATTCTCCAGTTACAAAAACCAGCACTTCGAAAGTTTTTAGGTTGTACAAGTAACGAAGTAGTGAATATGTTCGAATTTCGTATGTACTGATTGTCCATAATTGACTGACGTATAACATGGCACTGCTCAGTGTTGAAAAGTCTTCATCGCAAATTAAATACAGCTTGCCTGCACCCTTCTCATTGAACCACTGATATCACCCTACAACGTCTTCTGTTACTTAAAATGCGTACCAGCTATGAACAAAATACACGTGTATTCACAGCAGCAACTTGCTGGAATAGTTTGAGTGACGAAACACATAACCTTGCTTCTTTTGTATTCCCTAAAAACGTGTTAAGCAATATCTTATGCATGAAAACCCCATGTGATGGCGTGAATTGCCAGTACCTACTTGGGACCCTTTTACACCATTCGTATGTGTAAATTGTATGTGTATCTTTTTTGGTTTATATATATAAACTTCAGACAAACTTCAAACTTCAATGATGAACAGGTGGGCCGTACGCAGGGCTCGAATCGCCAGTTTGCATTTAAGAAGGTCTCTCGTGATGCCGTTGACGGCCAAACACGCTTGGGCCTGAGCCAGCCACACCTCGATATCTGTGGCGTAAAATGACTGTAGTTGAATGTGGCAGAGTGGGCCAGGAACGTTAAACGCATCACATACGGCAGAAAAAGCTCACCGAGACTGCAGAACTTCGCGGTGGTATTTACGGGGCCGTTGGCGTGAATGGTGGCCGTGTGTGTGCTTGTATCAGGCGAGGTCGCAGACTGTGCTGTTGACTGAGAAGACAGAGGTAAAAGTGGCCTCTCCGAAGTACCAGCTGATGGGCCTGTGGCTGTTGCAGCAGGATACGTTTGCGCAGAATAGAACGCGGGGCCCAGCAGAGGTGAACAAGAGCTTCTGTTTTAAAGCCACGGTACTCGGCAGAGGCAACCAAAGTTTCGCCACGATTTGCTCTGGGTAAGCCATGTGGTGATGTTGAAGTGCTGCACCTGGTTGCTGATGCATCGAATGAAAAAAACGGCTCTCAAGCAGCACGAACCAACAGGAGAGTCTTTCTCGTAGAACATGTGCAGTCCCGGAAGCATGAGGTTAAGCGGATTACGGATGAGCTGCCGAATCCAGACCGGCGTGGTAAAGCCATAGCTGATGTATCCTAGGGTGTGATCGCAAAGCTGACGTAGACTTTGGAATGAAAGCTGAGATGTTTGCACTGAATGCGCCCGCAACTCCAGTGCGAACCCGGTTTCCTGGTCTCCCTTAAGTTGGGGGCATGAGTAGGCGTCCCGCCTTCATTTACTGAGGAGTGTGAGCGGTCAGCAGAAGGTGAACTGTGGTGGAGACAGCCGAGACTTGGCGCCATTGCGGTTTCTGCGCGGAAAAACCCGAGCATCGTGCCGGCAGCTCGGCGACTGGATTCCTGCTGCTCGCCGCCCCAATCGTGCCTCGTGGCTTGCTGCTGGCGACACTGTTGGCAGTCACATGGTGCACTGCTTCGGCGGCGGGAGCTTTCTGAGAGCCGCAGTGTATCGTCTACACATGCCGAGAGCCTCGGTCAAGATCCATTTCCTTCAGGTAACCGACGTTGGTTCATGGCTACCACTCGGCAATTCGCGTACATTATGGCCATCATTCTTCAGGATCCAGGCTTTGTTCTCTAGCCTGTGCATGGCAAATCTTCCAACTGCATCCTACCGCATTGTACTGTTTTTGCTGCGGATTGGAAAGCATTTAGTTGCTGCTTCTTCGTGGGTTCACACATGTCCTGCAGCCGACTTGTAGTTTCCACATGGAGACCTCAGCGGCTCCGTGACCGAGATGTTGCTTTAAAAATTACTAGCGGTGCTGCCCTGTGATACTCGGGCAGGTCACTATACTAACGACACTAAGGTGTATAACACATGTTGAGTTATTTCTTAATTAGGCGTCCAAAACAAGGCATCATATCATCCAGCCGCGCTTCGACTCAGTTCCGCCCTGCTTAGTTTTCAAGATCTCCTAAGTCGGTCAAAGCACACAATTACGAACTCGCACCGGCTGTCAATGAAAGGGCTCGCACGAGAGGCCTGGTGTTTTGGAAACTTCTGGAACTGTTGTTTTATTGACACCATCCGAAAAAGCACTCTAACGAGATAGTGTGCTCAAACGACACTTTACGCTTGGAAAGGGTTCTTTGTAGGTGTTAGGATAACCATCACTATTTGTTTCAGAGTGAACATCGTCCGTATGGAGGTTTGCGGTTTGCGGTAAAACATTGCGTGTGCCGCCGGCCAACTCGTAGGTGAAAGCACTGCTGGTAATCTTTGAGGAGGATATCAGATTACCTACTCGACCCCACCTGGAGCCGCCACCAGCAGGCAACCAGGAGGCCCTGCGGATCTCCGCAGCCCTCCCCGAGGTCGGCAACAAGCAGCCACACCAACCCTGGCCATCTGCCACAAGGCGGCCGCCGTGCTGCATGACAAAGCGGGCTACCAGCATCTCTTCACGGACGGGGTCGCAAACACAGCACGGACGAGGTGGAGCCCCTTTACGAGGTGCCTGAGCTGGGAACCAGCCGAAGCTACCACCTGCACTTCCCTGCTGCCTGCTCCTCATCATCATGGTCCTGTTTTTGTCCACTGAAAGACGAAAGCCTCTCCCAAATACTTCCAGAAATGCCTATTGAGTGAGCGCTGAGTTTATGTTTTCCGCCCAAATTTTTTATGCTCATCTCGCCGAGTTTTTGGCCCACCCTAGTGTGTTGTGGTCTATTGACATCCAGTCTTCGAAACGAATGAGCCACCGGTTGTCCGTCATTCGCATTCCGTGACCAGCCTATGCCCAGTTCCTTCGCTTAATAAGAACTACAATGTCATCGAACTTGATCTGTTGCCTACTCCATGTGGCTGTTTTCCCGTCCCTCAACGTGACGCCTAGGCCTCTTGTGCCGACCTAAGTTTATTTTCAAGTCGTTTGGTGAGACCCCAAATGTCTGCCCCATAAGTCATTACTGGGAGAACGGATTGATTGAATACAAGCTTTATGAGTGACAGGGGAAGGTTACCAGTGAAGATGTGGAAGTTCTTACCAAACGAGGCCCACCCCATGCTTATTCTGCGGGCCAATCCCCGCGTGCTATACAAGGGCCAAGCTGGCCAGACAGCACCTGGCGGCCGACCTTCTCCTCGAGAGGTCCGCGCAGGGCCATCCTTGGGCGGTCATCATTGCAGAGTCTAGGCCTGCACTGCTGCGCCTGCAGGCGGCCGACCAGTTCAACAACAGCCCGACTACCTTGAGCACTCTCTTGCGGACAAGTTGCACGCAGAGGCCTAGATCATCCGAGTTGCGGCTACACTTGCTGCGTGCCACATTAGAATTCTGGGCAACTAGGACGCCGAAGCCCCCTCCAGGGAGTCGCACAAGGAGCGCCACCCCGTTAACGGGAATATCGGTGCCATCGAAAAGGACGGCGCCGTGCTGGCCTTAATAGTGCAGACGATTCACCCAGACCCCCAGGTTAGTGGCCTGGAAGGGCACCCAGAACCCGCACGCATAAGCAGGGCCGTCCGCTGGCAGCTGCTCCGCGTGCGGCTCGCCTGCTGCAGCATGGAGGAACGTCTGGACCAAAGAGGCCGCAAGGACTGCAATATGTTTGCGGAATGTTGCGGAATGTTGCTCAGCTACGCGGTGCTGAGAGAGGAGCCCCAGTGAGCACTCCTGCGGCTAAGCCGTCCCTGCGCCGGCATAGAGGACCGTCTATTCCCGAAGGGATTGGTGCAACCCAAGGGGAAGTCTTCGTCCACCTGATACGTTAGCTAAAGACGACCGGCCTCTGACATCGGCTGTAGCCCGGACGGCCCTGATCAGGACTGATGTACCAGAGTGACTTGTGTGGTACATCTTGGGCTCACTTGACCGCTTAATATCGAGTGAGTGAGGCGTACGGGTGCGTTTAAATGCTCCCACCATACTTAGAGGGAGTTATGCAACCTTGAAAACTAACCAAAAGTACCAGGAGAGGAGGAGTCGCAGGAGGATCTGACACCTTGTTGGTGAGCTCACAGGCCAGATAATCAGTCACCTCGTTCCCCTGTAGGCTCGAGTGGGCCGTTGTTCAAAGGAGTCGTGTGGGAGATAAGTGTGAAATCTCGGGGATTGTGCGTACTATGGAAGAAGCGGGGGGCTGCACTGGCCGTTGGTAATGTTTCCCAAAGAGGTCGGAGAATCAGTGATGGTAGTTCCTGGCGACGCACTACGAGCAATTTCTATAAACGCAGTGGCGATGGCTGCTGCTTCTGAATCTATGATGTCGTCATGGGTCATTGGGAAAGTTAAACATATTGGTTATTAGGAAAATTAAACATAGCAGGGCAGAGGGTTGGGCGCCCTTTATCTGGGGAGGTGTCTGTATACGAAGTTTGTGGATGCGTTGTCAAGAGGAGGGTTAGCTCTCTATTTCGTGCCCGGCGCCGACTTCCTGGTAGCCTGTTTGCATGTTCTTTGGGAGCGGGGCTGCTTGAAAATAGGAAGGCACGGGTTCCGGAGAAGGGTGTTCAAGTGGGACCGTGCAGACCACCTGCTGTACGGTTTTCTAGCGTGAGCACCATAGCGAGGTTGAACCGTTTCATGTGGCTCCTTGAGAGCTGTGCTGCGCATGCGCTAGGAGCAGTGATGTCTCACAGCACACAGCTGGCGCGCCGGAGCCGCCGCCGTCACGACTGGAGTGGATTTAAATAAATTGGTTTGTATGGGATTGGACTGGACTGCAAATCGTGTTAGCAGCAGTAATCATTATAATCAGCTAACCCTAGGAAACCAGGAAACAAAAGAATAACGAGCTGAACCTTACCTCACGCTACGTATATCCTGGCATACCCGAGCTAGCAACTGCTAATTTTTCGGCCCGTAGGCGAGGCGGTGAATGGGAGAAGTGCGCTCAGCCTCAATGAGTTTACCAGTTGCAATGTGGATGCCGAGCTTCAGGAGTTGGTGGGAAGGAGCATTTCTGGGAATTCCTAGCCCCTGCTTCGAAGTGCGGAATAGAATTATAATGAGTTTTTCAATTTCATGGCGATTCTGCTGCAGATATAGAGTGGTATAGGTTATCTGGAGAAGTATAAAGGCTTGTTGGAGGCGACGTAGAGTGTTCGGATATTCTCTGTCGCCGATTGGCTAGGCTACCCGTGTGAGAATGCGGCCAATCTAGGTGGCTTGAAATCAAGGAGCGGAAGGTTTCAGAGTTGAGGCCGTTTGCTTGATTGCGCAGCCTAAATATTCGCAGAACGGGAACCTCAACTGAATGCTCTGGTAGGGTAGAGGGGTAAGTCGGCATGCATAGACAAATAACAACTCGGACTTTCGCGAGAAGCACTGTAGCCTGTTTCTGCTGGCGTAGCATTCAACTGTTCGAATGCTACGGATACTCCGGATGCTGTTCGGATAAAAAATCTTGTACGTATTGACAGGATTTTGCACCGACGTCCACGTCTGAGAGGTCAAGTAGGATAGCATCACGGTTGACATTATCGTAGGTGCCCTTGAGGTCTCCACCAAGGACCACCCGGTGTCCCTTGGCGAGGCCCCGGTGCCCAGTATGATATCATGGGGTAGCTGTATGAACAGGTCCTTCATGGAGCACCCGTAGCGGAAGCCGTGCATGGTTTCGAGGAGTAAGTGGTGTTTTCACATATGCAGTGACACGGTGGAGAAACATAAGCTCGAAAAACTTCCCTATGCACTATGTGAGCGAGGTGGGACGGAATTTCTCAAATTTCAGGGGATTTCCTTGTGTTGCTATAAATACCATGATGGCCCTTTTCTAGTCATCAGGGACCACACTTCAGTCCAGCACTTGTTGATGTAGGCTATGAGTGCTGCACAAGAGGTGACGTTCCAGTTCCGAAACGTATAACGGGTGATCCCGTCGGATTCCGCCGCCGATTGCGTACGTAGTTTGGCCATGGCTCTTCGGGCGCCACACTCTATTTATGGTGTGTCAAGTGTCGGATTGGCTGGGCCGTTATATGTGCATGCATTAGACAGAGGTGCTTGAGGAATGTAGTGGACTCGGAGCGCTGCGACGAATGGCAGGGGGGACTCAGTGTATTCGTGCAGAAGTTTGCGAAGTTTCTTCCGTTGGGACGTTGGAATTTTCGTGTCGTCAGTGAAATGTTGGATTGTACTCCAGGTGTGCGAGGCACTCATAGTAGATCACAGGTGTTGTAAGAATGAGTACCATTGCTGTGCCTTTACGTTTATACCGTGATCATCTCGCATGGAATTTTAACAATTTTATCGTGGAGTGCCCTGCCCCAGCGTAGCATGTGCCTTGGCCTGGTGCTGCACGGTACAGTGTTTAAAGGCTATATTTAGCCTCTCACAACTGTAGCAGACCGGCCTCCGCCGGTTAGAGCTGATCTTCCTGTGGAATTGTGCGGGTGTTGCATTGAATGGCCTGTAGCAGCTCGGCCACCCATTCTGAGATATTCTCTCAGGGCTGAGCGAGTACGGTGCCCTGCCGTGCCACCTTCCGGAAGTTCGGAGAGATACCGAGTGGCTGAGCAGCACAAGACCTGTACCGAGGCGTCTGTAAGTTAATGCTCAGCATATAGTAATCACTGCACAGGTCAGCCCTATTACTGGTTCAAGTAAAGGAACGGTGATGATTTCCACTAAAGGTAATGTCGGGTGGGGTGTCCTGTGAGGTCCTCATACACCGTTTTGTGAGTTGAATTGGATCGGTCAAGAGCAGCTCTTCTTTCGCATCAAGCCATAAGCGGGTGTCATTCGCTGTATTCTGTGGGTAGCCTCATGCTGCGTGTGGGGTGTTTAATTACCCCACCATAAGGAGCAGGTAATTATCGCCGGCCAGATAGGCCAGACGTCGAAAAATTTGGAGAAATGGTGACTCTGGGGAGGGCTGCTGTACGTATTAACTACGGAGACGCTGCTTTTTCACTGACCCATTGTGAAAAGGAGTTCCACAAGCACTTCGTCTCCCCTTAGACTCCCATGACGTGTTTCGTTACTGGGATATTGCGACGGCCCAGCGTGGTGACTAGTTAGTTGCGGTGGCCGGCACGGTCAGTATCTCACGGGGCAAAGGCAAGATAACCTGCGAGCTTGGATGCCCTACATGTCCCTCGTAATGCGATTATACCTGGCACAGCGTCGCTACCCACCGCATGTAGATGTTCTTAAAGGCGCCGCTCTGTTTTCCGTAACTTGTACAGTTATATTGCCAAATAAATATGCTCCAATCGGTCGTCAGTTATATTGTCCTAGGTTAGTCCCCAAGATTATTCTTAGGTAATGCAATGCGCTCTAGGAATGTGCTCATGTTGGGATCAGAAATTGGAAGAGTGTAAGGCTTGTGCTTAATTGAGCCGCCACCCCCGGAGACCAGCTGACTCTGTGTGGTTTTGATAATCGAGATTCGGGCTTTCGTAGCCGAGAATTGTTTCGCGATGGTATCGGTGAAATTTGTGGTTATGCCCTTGAGCTCCTCCAGGCAGTCGATCACAGCGCGATCGGTTTTCTGTTTTGGAGCCCAGTACTTGCTCTATTGTAGATACCGTATCCTTGCGACTTGCATCAACTCCCTTACGTCGCTTGGAAGACTGTACAGAGGCGATTCCGGCCTTCCATTCGGCGTGTGTGGGTAGGTATCTGGGGAGCTCACAGCGTGCGATTTCAGAAGGGATGTGCCGGGCAGGAAGGAAGTGTAGTGTTAGTGTCTACGCTTTCCTGAACCAGGAGCTGTCCGTCTGCCTTGCAGCAGAGCGTTTCGCGTAACTGCGTATTCTCTTCCGCTAGGAGTTCTTTAATTAGCTTGAGCTTAGCTTATTCTTGGTTTACCGGGTCTGTCTTCTGTATGTGCTACGTAGACTGCGAGGTCAATTCTGCCCGGCTAACATTGGAGTGTGCACCGGAGACTGTGGAAGCTGATGCTAGAGACCGGAACTACCATCGGCCGGAGCGGCTCTGTTGGCAAGAAGAAGGCGAACTGCGATGCCCAGTGGTAGACCACCTCTGCCGCTGATCTGGAGTGGGGATACGTTGGTGGCCACTAGATGTAGCCGTTCGAGAGCGTCCGAGCGAGCCGAGACCCAACTTGTTTGTGGATATTCGGTTAGAACTGTAGCGGTGCTCAGCCTTTTGGGATGCGGTGGGCCCTTGAGATGCTGGATGGAGGTTTAATGGTCCTGTCGGTTGTGTAGATTGCCTGGTGTATCCCGGTATTTTGTGTGAAATGTTCGTCCGTGGTTGTGCTTTCGCTGTCCTTGTTGATTGCCGCGGCTCGTTTCAATATATCCCATACCACTACTGGCATGTTTTGTCGCCCGTATTGTGGTCCAGCCCACAGATGGCGCAACATGGGGTTGCTAAACAAGGGTGGACAGAAGTTGCATTGCGGAGACCACATACCGGGCAGACGCCGAGAATAGTTGTCGGGTTTGGGGAGACGTCAATCCGGTTGCGACACACTGCCCATCACTCAATAACATCGCATGTTTTCTTATGCAGATAGCATTTGTATATGGCCCCTGATAATACACGTAGTAGGGCACGGTGCCTCCGTTGAAAGCGATCATCACAGAACGGGAGGTGCCGATGCGCTTGGCTTGCAGGATGCTAGGGTTGCGGTGGTTGAGGACAGTGCCGGTGATAGCGTCGGCGTCATCAGTACCCGGGATAATGTGTAATACACCCGTCGCCGTACCTTCGGCCGGGGTCATATAGCGGCTACTGCATGAATACGGTCACCAAGACGAAGTGAGTCGATGCGTCCATAGAGAATTACTCTTGTCAAACTAGGTATGCTGATGACGATGACGTAGCGAAGGTTGTTAATGCCTAAGGTCACTAGGGTGTTGGCTAGCGCGTCTTATAAATTTACGCCGGCTGCGTGGTGGACGCTATCGTTGAGCGCGGTGTGATTGCAACGTTCTAAGTCGTGATTATTCTTCAAATGGAGAATGTTTTTGACGACGGTTGGCGGAAGTTCCGGAACACGACGCTCTTTCCGTCGGCCACGAGGCGCTTAGTGAAGCCTAGCAGCCATCTTGCCTGCCTCAAAAGGACTTTGACACGACAAGAAAAAATGATTGAAGCGCGGATAAACACAAGCGAGATAAGTACAAACAAGATTTCTCCTAGAGAAGTTCACAGGAGCAGTCAGAAAGACATTACTCAATAAAGAGGCTGATGCATAAAAACATAAACAACTGGATAATGATAATCCTAATACAAAAGCAGCTACAGAAGCAGATCAATGATTCTTGGGTTGTAAAGAACAAGGAACAAGTTATTTTTGTGTCATCGCACTCGTGCAGGCGATAATTGTAAATGATGTGTACAAGCGATAGGTGAAAACGAAGTAGTCAACATAACGTAAAGGTTTGGCGACAACATGCATACCACACACAAAACCAAGAACCACATATGGACCAATAAACTAGGGTTTTCGTTCCCCGAAAAGACAATTTGCAAACTGTGCACGCGGAAACAAATATCGCTTCTCAACGCTATATCAAGTTAACGGACTCCCGACAGAAAGAACTGAACATAAATGATTTATTATTGCCACGAAGCATGTTTTTGGTTTGTTTCTTTATGTATTTTTTTGCCCAACGGCTGCGCAGGGCTATGTTATCTGTATCATCCGTGGGCCAAGTGAAGCGCATGTTCCATTCTTTATGCCGCACGTGTTATCTCCTTTCATGGGGAGAGTGCTTCAAACTAGCGTGACTAACCTAGAACAATCTTTGTTGATCTACAGTGTTCTGGATACAATTCGACTATCGAGAATCCCTGGGCGCCGAGTGATAAATTCCCCCAAAGCGGATGCCGCGGCATTCGACTCGCTGACATCCGCATGCGCACGCCAATTGCTTGACTGCTGTGTCTCCACCTGTGTATTCTTTTAGCTGTTAGGGGAACACAGGTTAGCTTAAATAAACTCGTTTTTTCCATCAAGACAACTGGAGTGCGTCCGCATCTTCAACAGGTGGGACGAGGAAGAAACGTTCCGGCATGTATTCCTTTTACTTGGAAGATGCAGCTTGAACTTGGTTCGATAACCATGAGAGCTCTTTGACCAACTGGACTCAATTCAGAAGCGAGTTCCTTAAGATCATCACTACCGTGGTGAGAAAAGAACGGGCTCCGCGTTTGCTTGAAACTTGAACACAACACCCCAAGCAAAGGAGTCGAGTTTTTGGTTGAAGAAATGAAGCGACTATTTCACAGCACGGCCCCGGAAATGACGGAAGAAAAGAAACTGAGGTTTCTTATGCCACGAATAAAGCAAGATCTACACGCTTGCCTTATCCGCAACGCCCCTAAAATACTGGCCGAATTACGTTCTGAATTCGAACGAGGCAGTACGACCGCCCTGTCAATTAGCTATTTTCGGAAACCATCGGTGCCGCATCTGTAAGCTCCAACGCATTGCGCGAGACCATACTAGCAGTCGTCAGCGGGGAGCTTCGGTAGCTTTTCTCAGCGACGCAGAAACCGCAAGTGGCTCACCATACTGACGTGACCCGAGATGAGGTTCAACAGGTACTGCGGACTTCTATGCCATCCGAAGCACCCGCCGAGCCACAAGCGATGACCTACTCCGCAGCTCTTCGTCGAGCCCGCGCTCCTCCAATCCGTCGTCGAAAGGCCCCGCCATACCACCGTCTACTGTCGCCCGCTCGACCCCCTGCAGTCAAATACCACACGCCGAGGAAGATCGATGTGTGGCGAACGCCCGATGATCGCCCGCTATGCTATACCACTGCAAAGAGGCCGACCACATCTACCGTCACTGCAATTACAATAGACTCGGTTTGCAAGGATTTTCCGTCGACGCACCACAGCTCCAATCCGGCCAGCGGCCTACTGAGATCGAATAATACCTGTCCAACACTAACCGAGGACGAGCACGCTTAAACCGTTCGCCGTCGCCCTAGGGTACCAGTCGCCGAACCGCTGTAGCAGTGCTGACGTTTCACGTGGAAGGTCCCCCAGTCCACGCGGGGGAACTAAAAGCAGCAACATCTGGAGGTGCAGTGGCGCAACAGCGGAAAAACGGAAACCCTCCAACGACTCAAGGACGCACCGAACACCGTACCAGCAGCCCGACGACCCCATCTGACCTTGACGTGACTCCCGATCATGACGACACTCCAACAGTGCAACGCATACCGGACATGACCGGGCCTGCTGGTAAGAAGCCGACGACAACGACGCACAGTTCCCTACCGACAACACGTAGAAGCCGAGATAGGACTCCCCGACGTACCCAGAACTCCAGGAAGGCGGCGTCGACGTCCAGTTGTCCATCGACGGCTTTGATGTAGTCGCCCTAATAGACACCGGCGCCGGCTACTCAGTAATGAGGAATCTGAAGAAAATAACGACCAGATGGTATGGTCCGCCCATACGCACTGCAGGAGGCCATCTCGCAATGCCAAGTAGAACGTGCACATCACGCGTCACCGTAAACGGCACCACGTACCCTGCCGCTTTCGTCATTTAGCCTAAAACCTCCCGCAACGTAATTCTTGGAGTGCACTGTTTGACGAACAACTGCGCAATTATTGATCTACAGAACAAGTCGTTAACTTTTGCCTCTGATCACTTCATGGCGCCGAAACCGATTCCCAACACCATGCTTCCGCACGGATCACCGATGATCAAGTCACCCTGCCGGCCCGCGCAAGCTTGATGACCACCGTCAACTGTGAAGATGCTAGTCTTGACGTCGACGCTATCGTAGCATGTTACCCAAGGTTCCTTCTCGAACGCGATGTTTGTCGCAAGATGCATTGCGCGGTTTAAGCAACGCCGATCCCACATGTTTTCGTCACTAATTTGACCGAAGAGAATCAGAATTTCAACAAGGGCGCTGCAATTGCGTCCCTCGACGAAACGCAAGAAGCAAGTAACGTAATCCCGGTCGCCGACTGTGAACGCGCACCCGACGATAATTTCAAGCTTCCGCATTTTTCGACGGGAATCCAGTGCTACCGCAAGAAGAAGAGAACAAATTATTGGCTTTGCTGCGTTGCTACAGCGAATGGATTTCGTCGAAATCAAAATTACGTCAGACACCTCTAGCGAAGCACCGCATTATAACCGAAGACGGAGCCCGACCTACCCGACAGTCACCATACCGCGTGTCTTCACACGAGCGGGAAGACATCCAGACACAAGTGGAAGACATGCTCAACGTGATCATTATGCAGCCATAGAAAACCCCCCGAGCTGCGCCGGTAGTACTCCCGAAGAAAAAAAGGCACAATAAGGTTTTCCGTTGTCTACCGGCGACTGAAAAAAATCAGCAAAAAAGACGTGTACCCCCTGCCACGAATCGATGACGCCCTCGGCCACCTCTGCCACGCCAATTTACTTCTCATCGATGGATCTTAAGACAGGCTACTGGCAATTAGCAGTGGCTGACATAGACCGAGAGAAGGTGCCGCTTCGCGTACGAGGAACTCACGTTTTTGGGCCACGTCGTAAGCGCCGCGGGAGTCATGCCTGACCCAGCGAAAACTTCAGCCATTGCGAACTTCCCAATACCCAAAGATAAGAAGGGCATGCGAACGTTTCTCGGACTGTGCAGATACTACCGGCGCTTCGTCGCAAACGTCGCACGTATTGCAGAGAACGTCACGCTCTCGACGAAAGATAGCACCTCTTTTAGCTGGGAAAACGCGCAAGAAAACAAGAAAATGCATTATGCAAGCTGCAACAGTGCCTTCAACGCCCGCCCGTGCTCGGTAATTACGACGAAAACGCCGAAACGAAAATGCACACGGGCGTCACTGATATAAGCTTCGGTGCCGTCCACGTGTGAAGCAAAGCGGTTGTGAAAACGTAATCGCCTGTGCCAGCCGTGGTCTGTCGAAGGAGGAGAAACTATTCAGCCTCTGATAAAGAGTGCTCGCAATTTTTCAAGTTCAAGTTAAAGGTTATTGTACTAGAAGGAAATGCATGTGCGTGTAAATATACACGCGGAATCCCAGAACTCAAGAATGGGTTGTAAAAGCGGTTTCTATATGGGCCAATTCGACATTTCGTCCATACGTGTATGGGAGAGCGTTCTAGGTTGTGACAGACCCCCATGCGCTGTGTTGGCTAGAAAATTTAAAAAACCTGTCGGCACGTCTTGGGCGGTGGAGCTTTCACCTGCAAGAACTCGACACTACAGTCGTCTCTAAATCTGGCAGGAAACATTCCAACGGCGATTATACATGTCCCGCAGCTCCTTTGACCCACCACAGCAAGACTCTAAAAAAAGACAGCGCGTTCTTTGGAGTCGTTCAGCAGAGAGCGATCTAGCCGTCCAGAAGCGTGCCGACCCCGAATTACGCATCATGATCGACTACCTCGAAGGACGCAGTGTCGCCGTGTATAGGCCGTAAAAACGCAATTTGCCAGCATTCAGCCTACAATATTCTTGGGTCATATACACTGTTCTGGATACAATCGACTATTCGAGAAAACCTCGTGCCGAGTGATAAATTCCCGCAGAGAGGATGCCGCGGCATTCCACCTGCCGACACTCGCATGCGCACTTCACTTTGTTGACTGCTGCTTCGCCGACTGTGTATTCTTTGAGCTGTTGGGGAGCCCAATTTCGCGGCAATAAGCTTGTTTTTCTTGAACACAACTCTGTCGTCTGTGGCTTCGTGACAATATCTTCAACGTCTCAAAGTGTTCTTTGGAGAAACGAAATCTCTGAACAGAATCAACACTGTTTCCCACCGACAATAGAAATGGTCTTGATTCCCTCGTGGACTTTTGAGGGCTCCTTAAGTTTAGGTTGCCCAGATGCCCCGAGCAACCTTTTATTTCATGGAACATCTTGAACAAAAACACAGAGATTCTCAGGTGCCTATGCTCGAGCTACTTCACCACAGGCAGCGCGGTGTTACCGCGCACAAAGCATCGGGGAAACGTCGATGCTTCAAGATACCAAGATATGTGTTTTGAGCATGTTCCACTCGGCCCCTGTTGGTGGACCAAGTACCACTCCAGGAAACATAACATTCGAGCAGCAGCGGACACAATTTGACTAAGCAGTCTGGCATTCAAAGCTCATTGACAAACGACACACCATGCCCATTGCACGCAGGGCGAGTCTTCTTATTAGAGTCACCAAATCTGTGAGGCTAAGTGGGCTATCAAACAAAAATTCAAGAGCAAAGAAAACGTACCGTTGTTGCACGAACTCATCGTAGTAATGGTATGCGAAACACAATTGATCAGGTTTCCTGGATAATTTCTGTGGTTTAGTTTTCGCGCTGTTTTGAAACGAGGTTATTGAGTTTTCAGTGCACATAAAAGGCGACTCATTCTTCTGTGTCAGTGTACAGTCCAAACCACTGTGAATTACTTTATATATTTAGATGCCGTCTCGATAAAAAAGGAAGGTTGAGTTTTTATCATAGCGACAACGTCATTTACGAATAAAGAAAATCAAACAGGGCCCAGGACCAACCTCTGTGGAACCCCGCTAGTAACCGCGTGCAGGCACACGAATCGGCCGTTGGCTTCGACGTAAGAGTGCCAATCAGCAAGGTCGTCCTGCACTAGTGCTAGCAGCGATGTAGGAACGGCATACTCTGTAAGTTTTGAAAGTAGTATACAATCGCAAACTGCATCGAATGTCTTCCTGACGTCACAGTAAATCATAGCTAGCTGACGTTTGCCTTCTATGGCTGCCGATGCGTGGACCATGAAGCTAAAAAACTTGGTGATCGTCGAGCGGCTTCCAGTAGAGCCATGCTGATTCGGGATGAGGATGTACTTCATTTAGGTATATGCCAGCCTATGAAGAAGGGATTCAAATGTAGAAATAATGAGCCAGTAGGTTTTGGCTTCAGTTTGTAGACCGTAGTTGTGAAGAGGGACAGTTTTGTCTATTTTCTACTGCAGAGGAAATGAATATACGCTTTCAGTAAGGCCATGGGAACGCCATCCAGCCCTCATACAAGAAAAGGCTTCATGCTGCGTAAAACCTATCGATAATATCATCATCAATTAGTGTTGCGTTTAGTTGTGCTCCTAACGTCCTTGGAGTGTCCATTGCAGTGGCGCTATCTGAGGGGCTGAAAGCAGATTTAAATTGTTTGGCAAATGCACCAGAGACCTTTGTAACCATCTAGCCTTGGGAGCCCAAAAAACAAAAGTTTCATGCCTCGGTGGGCAGTGCTTGCCTGCGCATACCTCAAACATGCTTTAGGTTTTGCAATAAGGTTGGCATAAAAAAATCAATGTAAATTGATTGATTCCGGCGATAGAGATTTTTACACATAGATCATCTTTTCTTAAAGGGACACTGATGGGAATTTGCCAAACTCCGTTTTTGCTTGCACTGCGGAGACTGGCTAAATTAACACACTTTTCATCTTTTATGCGGTTGATAAGTCGGTAATTATTTTATAAAGCCCGAAAGAAGAAAAACTACCATGCGCGGTCTGCGGCGGCCGCACCAACTAAACTCTCTGACGTCGGGAGGAGGTGCACTGTGATTGGACGATGTCGAAGATTAGCATTCAAAGCAGTTTAGGTTTAGGTTCTAAAAAACAACATGCTTGACATCCCACGTTATCGTTGGATGGGAATGCTTGATATCTAAGTAATCGTCGTAGCGCGCTTGTACCATATTGACGGCTGTAAAATGCCTAAAATAAGCCTCCCGGAACTGCTTGGAATCGTAGCAATCACTAGCCGAGGCTTGCGCAGTGGATGAACGCCCTCCACGTCACCGCAGTCGGTCAAATGCCATGCGCTTTTCCCCGATATTTGGAGCTTGCCTCACTCGTGCCTGTATCGTAAAAAGTGTGCTCGCACGAGGCCAAGCGTCTGCTTATTCTGGCCTGTTCCCACTGTCCGTAAGTAGTCGGTGAACAGCAAGCCAACGAGAACCCGGTGGCGTGTCAGTGTCAGCCTTCGCCCGTTCTGCGAACTACTTCGTGGAGCAGCGAACGTTGCGCCCCACACATGATGAACTCAGTATGAAAAACATCGGCCGAAAACAAAAAAAAAAAGATTCTATTCTCAGAGATTCGAATTTCCAGCTCGCAAAGGTACATGTCTGGCGCACTAGACCACTCGGCCATGGCCCAGCGCTGTTTGCGTTGGAAATATGAGGTATATAATATATAACCACTTTACACTTTTATTTATTTTTAGCATTTCAAGCAGCTTAGGTGACTAGTTGTTGTATAGCGCTCGAGCAGTAAGCGTCGCCCAAATTTCCGCACTATCTCACGTCTAGCGATTGCATTTCTTAGACGGGAAAGCGTTCGCAGATGCGTAGGCGTGCGGCTGACCGCTGTGCTTGTTCACCCAGCGCAAAAAAGTGCTTATTTCGCCCTAGGTTTAGTCTGTACGGTACACGTTTCAGTTCATTTTATTTCCTTAGTGCCAATATACAGGTTCTACACTTGGCTTCCACCTACCCGCCGATAATCATCAGTGCTTAAGCAAGTTGTGCGTAATAAATATTTGAGAGCCAGTAACTATTGCGCACTGGTCTAACGTTACAATCATCGGTGGGTGATGACACCCTCACGATGCTCAGAAATTTGATCCGAAAAAGAAATTCTGCAACCTACTGCAGGTGACCTTGCCAGGAGAACCACTTGTTGAATCGGCGAGGACGTGCAGGGAATACGGCGGCCAGGTCCTTTCCCGTCGTTGAAGGTTCTGTAAAAGTCATAAAGCCAATTATTTAAGGATTCCTAAGGGTTTCCTAGAGTCAAACAAAGAATGCTGAAATTTTATTAATGGGGTTTGAAAGCATAAAGTGGGTTTGAGATCCATTATATTGTGTTCAGATAGTGCATTATTGACCCAGTTTGTTTCTTGGTGCTCGCTTTCTTGTGGAGCCCTTGTCCTCGTTGGGCAGTTTCCGAAGCGTACTTGTGATAGTTGCTTGTATTCTTTATTTCGCGAGGGTAACTGTGGGACATAGAACTAAGCTTTTCTACATCCGCTTGGCATTCTCGCCGTTCCAGTTGGAGGTCTACCTTCAGGACCTTTCGCACTTCCATAAAGTCCGAACTGTCATTTCGATGCTTTTGAGATGTGGGTGCACGTATTGCTAGCACTGCGGTTGCGGCGTTGTGTCAAAATGCTCGGGCACATACAACCTACCAAGAACATTTGCCCGGAACCGAAGCTGAGCCGAACCCGCGTTTTTGTGCCATTTTGGAACTAACCCAAACGGGAAAGAAGGGAAGGAATCATTGCGAACCGGTTCTAGGGCTTCAAAACTACTATTTCAAGTTTTTCATTATGTTGCTCTACTTTGTGTCTGAAGATAATTTTACCCCTCAGCCGGCAGTACCACCCAATATTATTTATAATCTGTAGTCCCACAACCAATGAGCTTCTCGTCGTATAATTACGCTCTATATAAATGTGACTTGCCCCCACATACTCTCAGTTTGTGTTAGATACTGCCCTATCTTCCCAATTTTCTATTGCATTTACAATAAGTTAAGCCTGAACGTAAATTCCGAAGCATCCCCGCACGGGGCACCTTGAGCAATCTTGGTGACGGTACTGGCGATACCGCGGACCCCGAGCCCCCAAACATAAGCTGGATCCAACCGTGGCGATGTGTTTATAGGTGGAGGGTTAGAAACCACGAACGGTGGCCGTCGGAGCCCAGGTCAAGCTCCGGCGGATGGGCTCCCTGTCTGTTCACCAGGCAGGGAGCTCCGGGACCTCTTTGGCTACCAGGGTAAGGTCAAAGAAGAAAGTACCCCCGTCTCCCTGCTTTTTCCTATGCCATATGGATAAATCAAACCCCCCCCCCAGACGTGATCGGCCACCAAAAGGGGCCGCACCGAAGTTTCCTTTCCATTCCTTCCAACAATCCACAGTCCGAAACCTGACAACTATCCTCGATTCTTGGTTATCGCGGCAGTTGACAAAACATACCCTGTTTCATCTATGTCCATATTCTTGATTACTAAGTTCCTTGAAGGCATCCTCGGAAAATCGTTCGATGCTAAGAAGTACCGGTGAAGTCCTAGTCAATGTCAAGACGCAGCAACAAGCCACTAACCTCCTGTCGCAAACCTGCATGGCAGATCTGGCCATCAGAGTCACTCCCCATCGTAGCCTCAACAGCTCTCAGGGTGTGATCTCGGAGACCGATTTGTTGAATGAGACCGAAGCTGATCTGTTGGAAGGCCTGAAAGATCAGGGTGTAACTGCAGTGAGGCGTATCACCATCAGACGAGACAATAAGGAAATCCCCACAAAGCATATAATCTTGACATTCAACAAATCAAAACTTCCTGAACACATCAATGCTGGCTTCATTAGGTGTGGTGTACGTCCGTACATACCTAACCCGCGCCGCTGCTACAAGTGCCAGCGATTCGGGCACGCTACAACTTCTTGTCGCGGCAAAACGACCTGCGCGAAATGCGCCGCACATGACCACCCTACTGAAAACTGTGACTCTACTACCTTCACCTGTGCAAACTGTCAGGGGCCGCACGCAGCATGGTCCCGCAGCTGTGAAAAGTTTAATTAGAAAAGAAAATCATTAACATCAGGTCACAGAAAACATCACCTTCCCAGAGGCGCGGAAGAGGTTCGCCTCTTTCCCTCTGGGGAGGTACGCCGACGCAGCTCGCCGGGGGGCGGAGCGGCGTCTGGTTTCGGCAGGGACCCAGTACCGCGAGTCGGACTTGGTCCCGCCCCGCCCCCCTCTGGGTTGCCTCAGGCAGCCCAACCCGCCTCCGCACCGCTCGCTGAGCCAGCAGCGGCTGTGGGGGCAACCACGTCTGCTGGGAGCGATGCTGCATCCTCCACTTCCGCTCCAGCGTCCCAAACCACAAGCGAGCGCAGACGAGATGGAGACGGAGGAACTAGCGGCAGCTCCCACCCCCACCGCACCGCCTGCGCCATCCGAGGCATTCCTTAAACCCTCGGTGGTTGTGGGTCAGTCAAAGCGCGCCCAAAAGGGTGCGCGGTCCACGGGGCCTGATCAGTCAGGCACTCCGAGGACATCAGACGACGAAACGGATGTCGGACCGTTCTTGTCTGCGGTGCACCGCAAGGAACGTGTCCCGACGCCAAAGCCTCCCGACAAGCCCAAAAAACGAGAGTCACAGCCCCGAAAGACGACACATAAACATACACACTCCAGTAGCTCTCACACTAAATAATGGGAAGAGAAAACATAATGCAATGGAACTGTAGAGGCCTCCTTAAAATCTTGACGATGTATATGAAATACTGCATGCTAATCAGCCAAGTGTAATGTGTGTCCAGGAAACACATCTGAATTCTAAGCACACAAATTTCTTGAATAGTTACCTGGTATACAGAAAGGACAGGGTTGGCTGCACACACTCTTCTGGCGGTGTGGCCATAATCGCCCGGAATCCTTAGCATGCCACCCTGTCACCTTGAACACTGTCCTTGAGGCTGTAGCAATTCGCTTAATAATTATTTAATAGGTTGATAACGGTATGCTCCATATACATTCCTCCTGATGTTTCACTTTTAGCTCTGACTTCGAGGCGCTGGTTGACCAGCTGCCCGAACCATACATCCTGACAGGCGACCTTAATGCTCCACACTCTTTGGGGCTCTTCTCGCACGGATGCCCGAGGTCGCCTTATAGAAAAATTCTTACATCTTCAGGAGCATGCCTTTTCAACAATAAACAGCCTACATACCATAACATAGGACACAACACATACTCATGTCTTGACTTGGCGATTGGCTCCGCAGTTCTTTTTAATGTCTTGAGTGGGTTGTGGTACTGACCCATATGGCAGTGACCACTTCCCCACCTCACTTACATATATAGGTAAAGGCCCAAGCAGTTCATCTTCCCATAATAGGTTCAATGAAGCACGAGCTAACTGGAATACATTTACAGAGACATCCAAACTACACCACACATCCATAGGACACCTACACGTTGAAGAAGCTACCCAACTCCTCACGGCGCACATCCTCGACGCCGCCGAAAAGTCCATTCCCCACGCCTCTGGTGCCCCGCGCAACCAGCGGAGGCCGTGGTGGAATGAGGACTGTAGGCGGGCGCGAGAGGCCCAGAACAAGGCGTGGGGTATCCTTCGTCGGTACCCCACGTCGGGCAACCTTATTTTGTTCAAACGGCCAAGGCGTTAGGAAAACGTGTGCGCCGTGACGCAAAACGAGAGAGTTGGCGCACCTTCCTTACATCTATTAACTCATACACAGACACACACAAAGTCTGGACACGAATACGAAAACTAAAAGGAAACAGACACACAGCCTGCCCCTGGTCAGTCCAACAGGGGACACACTGGAAGACCAGGCTAACACACTTGCACAACACTTTCAACACGTTTCCAGCTCTGCACACTACACAAACACTTTCCTGAGACATAAACCGCTTGTGAAAAGAAGTCCCTACATGACAATAACAGGTCAAAATTGGTTACAATTCTGAATTTACTCTCTATGAGTTGAGGGTTGCCCTGAGCACATGTAAACCTTCAGCTCTAGGGGCAGACCAGATTACATACACAATGATACAACACCTACACCCAGACACTCTTGAAACACTCCTACACTTATACAACAACATATGGCTTTCGGGGCACATCCCAAATCTTGGAGGGAGGCCTATTGTAGTGGCGTTCCTGAAGGAGGGAAGGACCCGTCTCTCCCGCCAGTTACCGACCCATCGCTCTGACAAGCTGCCTGTGCAAGCTGCTCGAGAAGATGATAAATCGCAGGCTCGTGTACTTCCTTGAGTACAACGGTCTTCTCGAGAGCTGCCAGGCTGGCTTTAGGGTGGGGCGATCTACCAACGATCAACTTGTTGCGTTGGAATCCTTCATTTAAGATGCATTTGCTCATAAGCAGTTCTGCCTTACGGTATTCTTTGATCTTGAAAAGGCTTACGACACAGCCTGGCGATATGGCATCCTAGCGACCTGAAGTCCTTTGGTGTGTCAGGTAACATGTTAAATACCATTTCTAGCTACATGTCCACGAGGACATTTCGTGTTAAGGTTGGGTCATCCCTGTCCGGGATACATGTGCAGGAAAATGGTGTGCCGCAAGGTGGAGTTCTAAGCTGCACATTGTTTATAGTTAAGATGAACTCCCTCCGAAAGGCATTGCCACCAACCATTTCCTGTTCCATCTATGTAGACGATGTTCAAATATCTTTTAAATCCTGTAACCTGTCAATTTGCGAACGTCAAGTACAGCTCGGTGTTAAGAAGCTTGCTGGATGGGCGGACCTTAACGGTTTTAAACTGAACCCGGGCAAAAGTACTTGTGTTCTGTTCTCCCGCAAGCGCGGGCTTAGTGCGGACCCTGAGATTGCTCTTGGCCGTGCATCTATTCCTGTTAAAAGGGAGCACAAGTTTTAGGTGTCATATTTGATAACAAGCTCACGTTCATACCTCACGTCAAAGCACTTAAACATAAATGCCTCAAAACACTAAACATTCTCAAGGTCCTCTCCCACCAATCCTATGGGCAGACAAAGAACTACTTCTCCGGGTCTTTACCGCCTTAGTCGGGTCCCGGTTAGACTACGGCAGCGTCGTGTATGGGTCGGCATCAAAAACCGCACTAAAAATGCTTGACCCAGTACTCCACTTGGGCCTCCGCCTTGCGTCGGGTGCGTTCCGCACTAGCCCGGCAAAGAGTCTATACGTTGAATGTAACAAATGGTGCCTTGAGGACCAACGAACGTACATGGACTTGCTCTACGCTTTCAAAATTTCATCGATGAATAACCATCCTTTTAAACCTGTTTTTAATGATGCATCCACATCACTAGTGTTTGTAAATTGCCCGTCCGTTTCCTTTGCCATTCTCACTTAGAGTGAGACAGGAAGCTTCGGATTTCAACATCTCCTTTTCAGACATTTACACATCTTCTTTTACTGACGTTTTACCACCCTGGCAGCTTCAACCTGTGTGTTGTGACTTGTCTTTCATGAATATTGATAAAACCAGGGTACCACAAACTGCAATTTTGCAGCACTTCTTCTCCCTGCAGTACAAGTATCAATGTGCAGAGTTTTATAGTGACGCATCAAAAACTGCAACCATAGTGTCTTGCGCTGCTCATGGACCAAACTTTGATGCATGCAGAACCATGAGCACATACACCACAATTTACTCAGCTGAAGCATATGGCATCTTACTCATTGCACAACACATTCTTGAACACAAAATCTCGAAGTCCATCATATATACAGATTCCTTGAGCGTTGTGCGCGCATTGGCATCATACAAGCCATGCAAAAACAGAATTGTCCATATGGTTTTCAACACTATCATGTCTATATATGCCCAAAACTTGTTCTGGGGTTGTGCTGGGTTCCAGGCCATGCTGGAATTGCTGGCAATGAGGTTGCGGATCAGAAGGCCGCAGTTGCTGCACTCAGGAACACAGTAGATATAACCATACTACCACAGAGTGACCTTAAGCCACAAATTCGACAACACCTTCGTAGGAAATGGCAAGCACAGTGGAATGAACAGACAGATAACAAACTACACGTAATAAAGCCACACTTGGGACGATACACAACTGACTCACACAACAGACACACGAAGTCGCCTTTGGTAGGCTGCGGATAGGGCACACCCATGCGACGCACTCGTATCTGCTGACGGGATCTTCTAGACCCCAGTGCAGCAGGTGCGGAGAGGCCCTATCCGTAGTGCACATACTAATCACATGCAAGGCACTTCACACAACACGACACGAACACTTCAGAGAACTCTACAGACAACATATTCCCCTACATCCATCGTTTCTTTCTAGGTGACGAAGCCATTGTTTCCGTGAAACGTGTGTTTGAGTATTTGTCAGAAGTCAAGTTTTTAACCTCATTTCCTATCACGCATCATGAAATCTGGCCCTCTACACCAGCCATGCTCATTGTCGTCTTGTGATTTTACTTTGTTTTTGCTGACTTAGTTATTGTTGAAGGTTTCACCCCTCATATAAGACTCTTTTGGCGCTCTTTGCCCAAGTTGGCCTTGCGCCATAAACATCTAACCATCATCAAATTCTGAAGCATCATATGGCCTATTCGTCAGGGTTACTATGTACGTGGAGTTTATAATTATGCAAACTTTCAATTTGTTGTTACTCGAATGAATCCTGCCCTTGCGAAAGACCTGAGCGACATCAACCATAATTCAATATCTTGCAGTTATTCTAGTCTAAATAGGCAATTATATGCAAACAGTGGTGAGACCCAAACAGTCGCAGTTCTCTTCGTCGCCTTCACGTTTCTACAGCGACATTGTATTACGTGTTTACTGCTCTTATAGAGCATGGGAACTAACCCAAACGGGAAAGAAGGGAAGGAATCATTGCGAACCGGTTCTAGGGCTTCAAAACTACTATTTCAAGTTTTTCATTATGTTGCTCTACTTTGTGTCTGAAGATAATTTTACCCCTCAGCCGGCAGTACCACCCAATATTATTTATAATCTGTAGTCCCACAACCAATGAGCTTCTCGTCGTATAATTACGCTCTATATAAATGTGACTTGCCCCCACATACTCTCAGTTTGTGTTAGATACTGCCCGTATCTCCCAATTTTCTATTGCATTTACAATAAGTTAAGCCTGAACGTAAATTCCGAAGCATCCCCCGCACGGGGCACCTTGAGCAATCTTGGTGACGGTACTGGCGATACCGCGGACCCCGAGCCCCCAAACATAAGCTGGATCCAACCGTGGCGATGTGTTTATAGGTGGAGGGTTAGAAACCACGAACGGTGGCCGTCGGAGCCCAGGTCAAGCTCCGGCGGATGGGCTCCCTGTCTGTTACCAGGCAGGGAGCTCCGGGACCTCTTTGGCTACCAGGGTAAGGTCAAAGAAGAAAGTACCCCCGTCTCCCTGCTTTTTCCTATGCCATATGGATAATCAAACCCCCCCCCCAGACGTGATCGGCCACCAAAAAGGGGCCGCACCGAAGTTTCCTTTCCATTCCTTCCAACAATCCACAGTCCGAAACCTGACAACTATCCTCGATTCTTGGTTATCGGGCAGTTGACAAAACATACCCTGTTTCATCTATGTCCATATTCTTGATTACTAAGTTCCTTGAAGGCATCCTCGGAAAATCGTTCGATGCTAAGAAGTACCGGTGAAGTCCTAGTCAATGTCAAGACGCAGCAACAAGCCACTAACCTCCTGTCGCAAACCTGCATGGCAGATCTGGCCATCAGAGTCACTCCCCATCGTAGCCTCAACAGCTCTCAGGGTGTGATCTCGGAGACCGATTTGTTGAATGAGACCGAAGCTGATCTGTTGGAAGGCCTGAAAGATCAGGGTGTAACTGCACTGAGGCGTATCACCATCAGACGAGACAATAAGGAAATCCCCACAAAGCATATAATCTTGACATTCAACAAATCAAAACTTCCTGAACACATCAATGCTGGCTTCATTAGGTGTGGTGTACGTCCGTACATACCTAACCCGCGCCGCTGCTACAAGTGCCAGCGATTCGGGCACGCTACAACTTCTTGTCGCGGCAAAACGACCTGCGCGAAATGCGCCGCACATGACCACCCTACTGAAAACTGTGACTCTACTACCTTCACCTGTGCAAACTGTCAGGGGCCGCACGCAGAATGGTCCCGCAGCTGTGAAAATTTTTAATTAGAAAAGAAAATCATTAACATCAAGGTCACAGAAAACATCACCTTCCCGGAGGCGCGGAAGGGTTCGCCTCTTTCCCTCTGGGGAGGTACGCCGAGCAGCTCCCCGGGGGGCGGAGCGGCGTCTGGTTTCGGCGGGGACCCAGTACCGCGAGTCGGACTTGGTCCCGCCCCGCCCCCCTCTGGGTTGCCTCAGGCAGCCCAACCCGCCTCCGGACCGCTCGCTGAGCCAGCAGCGGCTGTGGGGCAACCACGTCTGCTGGGAGCGATGCTGCATCCTCCACTTCCGCTCCAGCGTCCCAAACCACAAGCGAGGGGGCAGACGAGATGGAGACGGAGGAACTAGCGGCAGCTCCCACCCCCACCGCACCGCCTGCGCCATCCGAGGCATTCCTTAAACCCTCGGTGGTTGTGGGTCAGTCAAAGCGCGCCCAAAAGGGTGCGCGGTCCAAGGGGCCTGATCAGTCAGGCACTCCGAGGACATCAGACGACGAAACGGATGTCGGACCGTTCTTGTCTGCGGTGCACCGCAAGGAACATGTCCCGACGCCAAAGCCTCCCGACAAGCCCAAAAAACGAGAGTCACAGCCCCGAAAGACGACACATAAACATACACACTCCAGTAGCTCTCACACTAATAATGGGAAGAGAAAACATAATGCAATGGAACTGTAGAGGCCTCCTTAAAAAACTTGACGATGTGTATGAAATACTGCATGCTAATCAGCCAAGTGTAATGTGTGTCCAGGAAACACATCTGAATTCTAAGCACACAAATTTCTTGAATAGTTACCTGGTATACAGAAAGGACAGGGTTGGCTGCACACACTCTTCTGGCGGTGTGGCCATAATCGCCCGCGAATCCTTAGCATGCCACCCTGTCATCTTGAACACCGTCCTTGAGGCTGTAGCCATTCGCTCAATATTATTTAATAGGTTGATAACGGTATGCTCCATATACATTCCTCCTGATGTTTCACTTTTAAGCTCTGTCTTCGAGGCGCAGGTTGACCAGCTGCCCGAACCATACATCCTGACAGGCGACCTTAATGCTCACAACACTCTTTGGGGCTCTTCTCGCACGGATGCCCGAGGTCGCCTTATAGAAAAATTTCTTACATCTTCAGGAGCATGCCTTTTCAACAATAAACAGCCTACATACCATAACATAGGACACAACACATACTCACGTCTTGACTTGGCGATTGGCTCCGCAGTTTTTTTTAATGTCTTGAGTGGGTTGTGGGTACTGACCCATATGGCAGTGACCACTTCCCCACCTCACTTACATATATAGGTAAAGGCCCAAGCAGTTCATCTTCCCATAATAGGTTCAATGAAGTACGAGCTAACTGGAATACTTTTACAGAGACATCCAAACTACACCACACATCCATAGGACACCTACACGTTGAAGAAGCTACCCAACTCCTCACGGCGCACATCCTCGACGCCGCCGAAAAGTCCATTCCCCACGCCTCTGGTGCCCCGCGCAACCAGCGGAGGCCGTGGTGGAATGAGGACTGTAGGCGGGCGCGAGAGGCCCAAAACAAGGCGTGGCGTAGCCTTCGACGGTACCCCACGTCAGGCAACCTTATTTTGTTCAAACGGGCCAAGGCGTTAGGAAAACGTGTGCGCCGTGACGCAAAACGAGAGAGTTGGCGCACCTTCCTTACATCTATTAACTCATACACAGACACACACAAAGTCTGGACACGAATACGAAAACTAAAAGGAAACAGACACACAGCCTGCCCCTGGTCAGTCCAACAGGGGACACACTGGAAGACCAGGCTAACACACTTGCACAACACTTTCAACACGTTTCCAGCTCTGCACACTACACAAACGCTTTCCTGAGACATAAAACCGCTTGTGAAAAGAAGTCCCTACATGACAATAACAGGTCAAAATTTGGTTACAATTCTGAATTTACTCTCTATGAGTTGAGGGTTGCCCTGAGCACATGTAAACCTTCAGCTCTAGGGGCAGACCAGATTACATACACAATGATACAACACCTACACCCAGACACTCTTGAAACACTCCTACACTTATACAACAACATATGGCTTTCGGGGCACATCCCAAATCTTGGAGGGAGGCTATTGTAGTGGCGTTCCTGAAGGAGGGAAGGACCCTTCCTCTCCCGCCAGTTACCGACCCATCGCTCTGACAAGCTGCCTGTGCAAGCTGCTCGAGAAGATGATAAATCGCAGGCTCGTGTACTTCCTTGAGTACAACGGTCTTCTCGAGAGCTGCCAGGCTGGCTTTATGGTGGGGCGATCTACCAACGATCAACTTGTTGCGTTGGAATCCTTCATTAAAGATGCATTTGCTCATAAGCAGTTCTGCCTTACGGTATTCTTTGATCTTGAAAAGGCTTACGACACAGCCTGGCGATATGGCATCCTTAGCGACCTGAAGTCCTTTGGTGTGTCAGGTAACATGTTAAATACCATTTCTAGCTACATGTCCACGAGGACATTTCGTGTTAAGGTTGGGTCATCCCTGTCCGGGATACATGTGCAGGAAAATGGTGTGCCGCAAGGTGGAGTTCTAAGCTGCACATTGTTTATAGTTAAGATGAACTCCCTCCGAAAGGCATTGCCACCAACCATTTCCTGTTCCATCTATGTAGACGATGTTCAAATATCTTTTAAATCCTGTAACCTGTCAATTTGCGAACGTCAAGTACAGCTCGGTGTTAAGAAGCTTGCTGGATGGGCGGACCTTAACGGTTTTAAACTGAACCCGGGCAAAAGTACTTGTGTTCTGTTCTCCCGCAAGCGCGGGCTTAGTGCGGACCCTGAGATTGCTCTTGGCCGTGCATCTACTCCTGTTAAAATGGAGCACAAGTTTTAGGTGTCATATTTGATAACAAGCTCACGTTCATACCTCACGTCAAAGCACTTAAACATAAATGCCTCAAAACACTAAACATTCTCAAGGTCCTCTCCCACCAATCCTATGGGGCAGACAAAGAACTACTTCTCCGGGTCTTTACCGCCTTAGTCGGGTCCCGGTTAGACTACGGCAGCGTCGTGTATGGGTCGGCATCAAAACCGCACTAAAAATGCTTGACCCAGTACTCCACTTGGGCCTCCGCCTTGCGTCGGGTGCGTTCCGCACTAGCCCGGCAAAGAGTCTATACGTTGAATGTAACAAATGGTGCCTTGAGGACCAACGAACGTACATGGACTTGCTCTACGCTTTCAAAATTTCATCGATGAATAACCATCCTTTTAAACCTGTTTTTAATGATGCATCCACATCACTAGTGTTTGTAAATCGCCCGTCCGTTCCTTTGCCATTCTCACTTAGAGTGAGACAGGAAGCTTCGGATTTCAACATCTCCTTTTCAGACATTTACACATCTTCTTTTACTGACGTTTTACCACCCTGGCAGCTTCAACCTGTGTGTTGTGACTTGTCTTTCATGAATATTGATAAAACCAGGGTACCACAAACCGCAATTTTGCAGCACTTCTTCTCCCTGCAGTACAAGTATCAATGTGCAGAGTTTTATAGTTACGCATCAAAAACTTCAACCAGTGTCTTGCGCTGCTCATGCACCAAACTTTGATGCATGCCCAACCATGAGCACATACACCACAATTTACTCAGCTGAAGCATATGGCATCTTACTCATTGCACAACACATTCTTAAACACAAAATCTCGAAGTCCATCATATATACAGATTCCTTGAGCGTTGTGCGCGCATTGGCATCATACAAGCCATGCAAAAACAGAATTGTACATATGGTTTTCAACACTATCATGTCTATATATGCCCAAAACCTTGTTCTGGGGTTGTGCTGGGTTCCAGGCCATGCTGGAATTGCTTGCAATGAGGTTGCGGATCAGAAGGCCGCAGTTGCTGCACTCAGGAACACAGTAGATATAACCATACTACCACAGAGTGACCTTAAGCCACAAATTCGACAACACCTTCGTAGGAAATGGCAAGCACAGTGGAATGAACAGACAGATAACAAACTACACGTAATAAAGCCACACTTGGGACGATACACAACTGACTCACACAACAGACACACGGAAGTCGCCTTTGGTAGGCTGCGGATAGGGCACACCCATGCGACGCACTCCTATCTGCTGACGGGATCTTCTAGACCCCAGTGCAGCAGGTGCGGAGAGGCCCTATCCGTAGTGCACATACTAATCACATGCAAGGCACTTCACACAACACGACACGAACACTTCAGAGAACTCTACAGACAACATATTCCCCTACATCCATCGTTTCTTCTAGGTGACGAAGCCGTTGTTTCCGTGAAACGTGTGTTTGAGTATTTGTCAGAAGTCAAGTTTTTAAACCTCATTTCCTATCACGCATCATGAAATCTGGCCCTCTACACCAGCCATGCTCATTGTCGTCTTGTGATTTTACTTTGTTTTTGCTGACTTAGTTATTGTTGAAGGTTTCACCCCTCATATAAGACTTTCTTTTGGCGCTCTTTGCCCAAGTTGGCCTTGCGCCATAAACATCTAACCATCATCAAATTCTGAAGCATCATATGGCCTATTCGTCAGGGTTACTATGTACGTGGAGTTTATAATTATGCAAACTTTCAATTTGTTGTTACTCGAATGAATCCTGCCCTTGCGAAAGACCTGAGCGACATCAACCATAATTCAATATCTTGCAGTTATTCTAGTCTAAATAGGCAATTATATGCAAACAGTGGTGAGACCCAAACAGTCGCAGTTCTCTTCGTCGCCTTCACGTTTCTACAGCGACATTGTATTACGTGTTTACTGCTCTTATAGAGCATGGGAAATAAAAAAACAGATGGCGCCTTCTAAATACTGCTTTTCAAGTACATGCAACAAAATTTTCATATCTTGAATCTTATTAACCGTTATAATTAGGCGGACACGGATTAGAGCATATTAATGTGGATTACCTCGTACACAAGGTGGATTTAGTGAGATGAGTGCTTTGGGCTAATGTGAAGTGGCTTGGTTTGCAGAATAATTAGGAATATAAGAAATAGCTGGCCGATTAAGGTGGATTATTATGTCAGACGAACTCGATATTTTTGGGGTCCTTGTAATTTGAAAATATCCCGGTGCTCTCCCTCTCGACAAATCAGGAAATTGAGTTTTGAACAAACTAGCCGAGAAATGTCTATATAAGAACCACCTCAATGCTAAGAAATGCCTTTCTTTAGGCACGTATTGCGCTATTAAGTTAACAGCGTAATATTGACATATCTAACGGAAGGGTATAAAAATGCCTAATGCATATTTTATATTCATCGAAGGGTTCTGAAAACAAGTATATACAGAAGGTAATACTGTGGGAAGGAACAGAACATAAAGAAGAAAATGAGGCTCGATCAACTGGTTTTATGCGAAGGACAACCGAAATCATTCTATGATACTTTCTCTTCATGTGTGATACCGTTCCGCAGCCTTGGAGTACCAGCAACGACTACCGGTGCTCGCGACTTCACTAAGTTACTTCCTTTCCCAGAATCCAATCGCTGTCGCCTTGCGCAGGGGTACCAGTACGAAGTGGGCATTGCCTGTGTTTCCCTATACTCGGTCGGCCATTATAGCCGTTCCTTCCTTCTAGATGATCTGTTAGCACATGGAAGGTGGACTGAATAAAATCGCTCTAATCGCGTCCTGTCATACAGTCGAGCCTGACGCCCATGCCGGACAGTTTTCGACATCAAGCGCTGCTAACAATCTTGTGGTAAAGCAAAAACACCGTTGAAACTATAGGCACATGAAAGCTGTAGCAGACCAAGCAATTTGTTTTGAAATGCAAAAATGTTTGCCACATGGCGCGAAAATACATGGGGGTGAGCGCATGCATGCGTAGACGTTTGTGGGTACGAAGGAACAGTTCGGGCGGGCATGTTATCTGTTACCCAGAGAAATTGCCTGCCCGCCAAAGACACTTCCCGCTTGCCGGTAAACAACCTGCCTGCTTGACTGCCACCCAGAAGATTTCGGCGAGGATGCCAGATTTCGAGACTGGGGATGGACCAACACGAGCCACTCCGGGGGGTTGCACAAAGCTGCAACTTGGGGGCCTCGAAGGTACCAAAAAACGATGGTGGACAGACAGGTTCTCTGCTTAGTGAACTTACGGTACAATAGGGCGGGCAATCTTCTGCCTGTTCCCAGAAGATTCTCGCGAGGATGCCCAACGGGGGAGATTGGGAAGAGGGGGTAGCCACGGGGGTGCCAAGGCGTGGCCGAATGGCCAGGAAGCTGCATGCCATCATGCCAGAAGACCGCGACGAGGACATGTTATTTCAACACAAGGTGAGGCCAGTCACTAGTCCGCGAGAGGAGTAAATCACAAGGCGGCACCGCAATGGCGGCGTAGAGCCATGTTTTGGAGCCCAGCACATAAGTGCTCGCTCCTGTGGTTTCCCGAAGCCTTCAACGTCGTCATAGTTGTAACCGAGAGAACAAAAAGACCACTGAAGGTAGAGTTGACAAGGAAGCGGAGGATGCAAGTACGCTTAAACTGTGAGGGGCGTGTCGTATTCCAAGGCCGTGCCAGACATTCTCCCCGCCATCGATGCGCTACGAGGTAAAGAACGAGTAGGGTGCGCGCCGTCGTTCGTTTGCCGATGACGCCAGAACTTCCCGAGACGCAGCAGATCTGTGTTGGCCGAACATCGTCCATCTGTCGCTTCAAAAAACCTCGTTGCTTCAAGAAAAATTTGTGTTTAGCGTAGTCCCGGGAAGTGCACCCGGGACATTTATTCGTAAAACAGGCGAACTAACCACTGGGCCACGCCATAGGGCCGAGGGGTAGAGTGTTAGCAGCGGCGTGGAACAATACCATGTGCATCCAACTGAAAATAAAGAATATACGCTTCCCCAGGTTGGAATAGAACCTGGGTCCCTCGCGTTATGGAACCAGCGTCTATCATTGTATTCCGGGCGCACGACATTTCCTTTGGGTTCGCAGCGTGGGCGGTCCCTTTGGACTATGCCACGGGTTCTAGCGCGCGCTAACACGGTCCACTTGGGGAGGGATGTGAGAGCCAGCAGAGCAAACGATCCGGGCCTGCCAGTGAAGGATAATTCTCCGCCAAAAGTTCGGAAATAAATGTGAGGTGCAACAGGCGGGTTTCCGATGAAAGTAAAGGGGCCGCCAGATCTGCTGTTTGTCTAGGCTTTGACAACTAGTGCAAGCTTTGTTATTTTATTTGTTTCCTCAAGAAAACAAACTGCGGGGTCAGCAGCAGCAGGTTTATGAGCAGAGAATAAAGAAAATTTATTTATATAAATTAAACAACCAAAGTTATTAAAATAAACTTGCGGCCACAAAACGTGATGCTCTCACATTCACCCACACAAGCACCCCCAAGTTTTTCTGGGAACCTTTCATTACGCTTCAGTTAGTGTTGAAATCTTCGGTCTCCCCTAGAATACATTTTGCAGTAGATAGGAACGCTGCAACACTTCCGACAGACGCTTTCACTGTTTCCTTCACGTCGAGAAGCACTGCGAAAATTTTAGCTATCGCCAGCATGCAGCGGAACTGCATGGTTTGCTCGGCGCAGCTCGTTGCCTCCCGCTTATGCTTTGCTTTTGTGGATTTCGTCTAACCGTTGGGCTCTCTAAGCGTGAACTTGGTCTGGTGGCTTAGCAAAACAAAAAAAAATACCGGAAGAAGAACTGCGCCGCCAGTGAAGGGTGCACCACCGCGGGTAGGGTGTTTGAACAGTGAAGACGTGTTTCGCGCCTGAAGCCGTGTTTCCCTAATATCATTTATGGTACCAGATTTAGCAACTAGGGGAAAATCTGCCGGTTTCTAGGTCTCTTTGAAGAAATATTTTATCTTTTGGTCAATAGGCTAAATCGCTGGACAGAGGTTTGTCCAAGTGTAGAGAGCATGTACAAATATCTATTTGGCAGCGACCCCTAAAGTTCTGATCTACAGCGGGACCTGATGTTAGGTTTCAATGATAACTTATCTTTATTACAGCAGACAGACAGACAGACAGACAGACAGACAGACAGACAGAGAGGCAGACAGACTGACAGACAGACAGACAGACAGAAAGACAGACAATGACAGGCCAAAATTTTTGCGTTTAAGTAGCCGAGGAAAGACTATCGTCTCTCAAACAAGTTGCAACGAGTCACTTCCGCCACTGCTCCGCATTCTGCGAACATTGCACAACCATTGCACAAGGCGGCCTCGAAATGAGAGCAAACACAAAGAGGAAAACGAGCGAGCGCACGAAAAGCCAAAGGGCAAGGTCCCGCCGCGAGGAAGAGGCAGGTGACGGGCGAAACCCGTCGTGTTTATTTCCGTTAAGAGCCAGGGAAAACACACACGTGGCCTACTTCAACAACTTTTGTGGAGCAGTATCGCTGGCAGTCCAGGGCCGTAGTGCACGGTGCCGGTTGCTGCGGTTGCTCGGCTGCCGTTTCAGCACTGTCCAGCACCTCTGTCGCACTTTGTCTGCTCAACAACAAAGTTCACACACGTGTTTCTCGGAGGCGTGACACCTTGCACAGACGTCACTATAGTTGCCGTGTTGCTGCGTTGGATGCAAGGCTGAAATCTGCAAATCTTACCTGGAGCAGCGCTGATGGAGCTCAGAGCGATTGATCAAAAAGTGCAGTGGTGTTGTTATGTGCAAGCAACATACTCTACCAGCCGCTCCAAGACTCCAGCTTAAGCAGAAAAACCTGGCGTCTGGCGTTGGCGTTGATGATATACAAGCGCGTGTTAAGGAAATATTAGTACAACTTAAGACGAAGAAATGACCGTGGGCAGGGAATATTATGGGAAGCCAACATAACCTTTGGACAATAAGGGCAACAAAATGGATCCCTAGAGAAGGCAAGCAGGGCAGGGGCGGCAGAAAGTTACATGGCCAGATGCGATCAAGACGTTTGTGGGGATAAATTGGTCGCAGTTAAAGAAGATCGGTATAATTGGACATTAATGCGAGAGGCGTTTGCCATGCTGTGGGCGTAGATACTAGGCTGGTGGTGATGACGACCTGTACTCGGAAGAGGTTGTGCAGATACCGCCATGTGGCATGTTCAGCAAACGGATTTATAATGCTGAGTTTTGCAATTTGTAGGCGCACGTTCAGCGCTGCTATGGTCTCTTTCACTCAAACAATCCGCCCTATCAGCTGATACGGCTTTACGGACGAACTGTGTATCATGCCTATTATCGCCGCGGAGTCGCGAATAACTCGGCACAGTTTACGTTGACCACGAGCTCACCTGCACATAGCTCCAGAAACTGCCTGCTGTGCTCACTCTGATCTATTACATGAAAGACTAGGTTGCCTTTCTTGCAACTGAAAGCTAAATACTTTTTCTCGCTGCAGGTGTAGACTGCAGCCTATTTTTGCGCTTCAAAAGTTTTCTTTCGGCGCTGCTTCTCGGCGTCTGCGCCCTTCTCGTTTTCCCAATGCGTCCTTCTAACTGAGAAAATGACTTCGGTAGCTGCACCGTCTTTCTGGCAAGCTCCTCCTTTCGGCCGTGACTTATAAGGCTTGTTCCTACACTCTCTTTGGCCGTCGTTCGCATTCTGCTCTCCTCGACATGCGACTAACTCGTCGGCTAGCTAAGCTGCATGATCCACTGTATTAACACCGGCGCTTTGTGGGAAATTTTTTCTCTCATTTTTGGACTGTAAGTGGTCTTTAAACAGACTTTTGCACTCAATTATCGCGTCTCACCAGTACGTCCACCAAGAGACCGCTGTCGCCGTGGTGTTGAGATTGTTATGTGTCCCGGTCAAAGTCTTTCGGACATCGAACCCAGACTGACTTGCAGCCAGGTGGCCGCTTGCAAGTCAGAATGAGCCCCCTTGGCCATTGAAGCCGTTGAGGTTGGCGGGGCCACTCTTGGTGTGAGAACCCTGGACTTACTACAATGCTACCTCTTCGCCTGTACATTATCTTCATCCCTAGCTTACGCCCCATCCCTTGGTCCTCATCGAGTGCGGATAGTCATCATCATGGGGTGTGCACATGGGTTCCTCGCTCGATCTTCCCACTAAACGGACTCCTTGAATATTCACCTCTCTTGTAAACCCTCTCCTCTAAATATAGATTGGTCCTATATATGCCTAAACTGGTGTGTTTATCACCTATATGAGACTAACGGCGCTTTTGAGTGCCTATATTCTCGGCGTTTAAAACCATGATTGTTCGTGGCTGAGGTTATGCTCTCCACTGATGCGACTCAAATTGTCCTCGATCAAATAGAATAACTTTGTAAGTGCGCAGTCTTGTATGGGTTTCCTCTTATCAATGAAATGGAATCTTTTTCTAAGCTAGGAAAAAATGTCTACTACTTTAAATGTATCCTGAACCTTTTTGCATTCGAGACGTTTTCAAAAGCTGTAGAAACTACTGCAAGGTGTCCACACCTGTTGTTTGTTGTGGCAACACCTTTTCGCACATAAAAAATATTGGTAAAATAATGAACAGCCTACTTGGAGGTGTGTGAATTAGACAATTGGTAGGTAATATTATTGCATGACTTACTGAATAAAATAACCAGAGCACTTCTCCCCCTCACCGTCATGGCTAAATTGTCCGGCAACTATGAAGGCTCACTTTTATATGCGGACATCAAATTCTTAATTCCGGATTACGCATTGAAACTTTCATTGTTTGCAACAAGGCTACGGGCTACTATCGCAAATGAATTCCCTCGTCTACCAGTAAAACAAAAAAAATCCAAACAAAGAAATATCTTTAGTAAAACAAATAACAGTTCTCCCCATGGATGTCATTGTCTGCTGTTCAATTCATTTGTGTTCCATGTGTGACTCTTGTACATCTGCACCATCTATATATTCTTCTGAATTGCAAGCCAATCTGCATGATACACGTACGTAGGTACGCTTCCAACAGCATTAAAGTGGGGTGTTAGCATGGCCACACTTTTTCGTCCTTAAACAGTTGTCAGTCAAGATACCTTTCAAAGGTGTCTGCCATAGGACAAGGTTTTTACACCCTTTGGGCAAAGAAGGGAGTAAAAAACTTTTGTGTACAGCGAACTGCCTCCTCAACTTTCCTTAACGGCCTCAACAAAAGCGAAATAAACCATAGAACAAATTTATTATAGGTTTCCGAAACAAGTTCTAAAATGTTGTTTTCGTACTAGAAGCCATTTGTCATATCATTACAACTCAAAGAGTCTACAGGCAGCCGAGTTTAGAAATTTCGCACTTTGTGTATTGTCAAGGTTGAATTATGTCTATTGCCTGACACTTCAGCTTTGCAGAGCTCAATATTCCCGGGAATTGTTTACTTTTTATGCGAAGCTCCTGACAATACTTCGAAAAACACACTCTTATCTGGACATGTAGGCAATCAGAACCAGGTTCATCCAAACCGGTTCTGTGTAGTACACAATAAAACAGCCAGTCTAACAATCACGCTCATCTTGCGAGGCAAAACATGAATAAGGTGCATCTGGGAAGAGAAAAGAATCGCAGGAAAATGTGGATGCAGAAACAAGGTTCTATGACTCAGCAAGGAACGTTTTATGAAACGGGAAATAAACGCGGTGTCGACTTTATGAAAAACAGAAAAAAAACTTTCTACTGAAACGATTGCGGGTGAAAAAAAAGGTAATGGCGCCAATTATTCTTTTTAGGTGCAAAACATTCTTCCAACATAAAACGCAAACTAATTGGTATTGCTCCATTTCCACGATACCAGCCACACTAAGTAACGACGGCGCCCGTTCTGAGGTCCGCTTACTTTGAAGACACAGAACACAGAACACACTCTTCGGTGTGTTCGGTGTCGGGCCGTGGAGGAAAAGAACACCTGACTTTTAGTTGATATTTGGAGGAAGCGTAGAAAAAAACGGCTGGGATAAAGTCCGTAAATAAACGCAGGTTCTCGTCTTTCAAAACAACAAACTAGGGCCATACGTGGTTACAATAAGCTGGCTCGTGCTTCAGATCGATGAGGCAATGTCAATACGGATGCGTAAGGAGTAACGGCTAATTACCACCCGAGGCTGTCGATACTTAGGGATGCTCATTTTTTGTTCAGGACGGAGTCGAGGGTAGTTTCGTTTTGTTGAGTGTGAGAATGACGGTATATTTAGCACGAAATACGAAAGAAAAAAGTCTTCCGCTCTTTTTTTATTTTTGCATGATTAATTTCGGCTGCTGGAAGCCCAATTCAATGTATAAAACTCTGATGAATGAATATGTGTTGTCAACCTGCCACGTTGTGCTTAAACAAAACATAAAAGAGCAAAGGCCAATATCGTGCATCTCGAGCCATAATTAATTATGGCGCTTGTAAACAAGCGGTGATTGTGGTATTTTTTACGCCCCTTTTTCAGTAATATCGGAGTTTCGCGCTGCACTTCAGTGCGCAATATGGAGCACACCTTTTTCTCGCCACTGATCTATTCTTAACATCGTGCAGTTTATGCATAGGGTAAACGAACATTTTGGCGAGAAAAGTTCACACATGTGCAGCTTTAAGCAGTGTGAGAAGTAACGAAACGAGCATAGACATTTGATTACGCTGTAACGTAGGCGTTTATTCCTTCCGCCTACAGATACACACAACATTCGTCTGTGTGTCGCAAACGTAAGATGCCTAATTGAGTCTTGAAAAGAGGAGCCGTCTTATATATCAGAGGAAGGTGGTCACAATGCGTGAGAACCATTATAAACTTTACAAGTCACAGGCTCCAACTCAACGTAAAATCGACCCCATCCTTCTATCGGGAGTCGGCGTTGACGACAGTACAGATTGCTGACTGAGAGAAGTTTGGATTCCTGATCTCCAACCGCAGCCCGCAATTTCGAGGATGACTGAATTCGGGACTGGAACCCAGTTTGAATTCAGGTAGAAAATTATCCCGCTCGGTCGAGTAAACACTTTTCCTCACATCTTACTATAAAAAGCTCAGAAAATTATTTTTCGGTACTGACACTTGTGAGTGCCTACAGTCTAAAATACTCTTGTGTTCATCGGGAATAAAATTCACTCTACAGTTCAATAAATGTAACCAATAAATAAACTTTTGGTGATTGGGTTGTCGAGAATATAATTTTTCTTGTGATTAGTTCGCAGCTCTGTACTCATTCCATGCGAACGTAATGCTCGGTATTGGCAGTGCCACACTACAGGTGCCATTTTTTATAGCAAGTGGTACGCATGACTCGTGTCAGTATTGAATTTGCTCCGCTGGCTCCATAAATCACCCGCTCGCGTACAGTATTGTCAGGCTAAGCCCCTGAGCTCGCTTAGATTGCGGTGTTCCCTTCATGGCATCCGCACCAGAAACTTCATCGCAATTTTATTAGTCAAGAGACCGAGAAAACTTTGTCTGAAGATTTTCGGAAAGTTGATTTCATAGAGCTAGGGGCCGCTGCTCAAATTTTTAGGGTTTGATTTTTATAAGCAAAGGGCAGTGGCAGGACTTTATAAAACAGGCCCCGCAAATACATCCGCTCAGTACAGACTCAGAACAACTAAATAGCGGAAGGGGATGAGATTAAAATCGAAAGTACTCAGCCCCTCATCTTGAGATGCTTTAACATTTAATACGATATTGTTACGTGGCAGTGCGGAGAATAGAAACTTATTGGGCAATGCAGTGACACATACCTACGCCAAGACAGGGTGAGTGCACTGGGGAAGGTGGATAGTTGGTGGAATAGTTCACTAGACTGTAGAGCGTAGCTATGGTAGGTCTGTGACAATATTTAAAGATTTTCGTCGTTTATATAAAACAGTTTGTCTCCATTAGGCTCTGCTATTTTGGTGTTTTTTTACCTAAAGAGTAAACAACTGCATATTTCAGAGCCTTCACATTTTAATAAATCTCTTGAAGTGAGGCCACACAAAACAAGAAGAGTTTTAGCACCTTTTAGGCAGGCAGCATCGCCGATATGCGATGTGGTTCATATTAGATAAAAAATTGAGAGCAAGCCTAAGAGCAAGGCAGACAGTCGTTGCGGGTGCTTCCAATGCCAGGATGTGTTTGCAATTCTGATATGACTTGAAAAAGACATTGTTTTGGCAGTTGCAGATGTTTATTGAGCACTAAACGATCACAAAAAAATCAATTGTAGGAAAGTGATGTGAAAATGTTCCAAAACAACTTGGCCCTAGACTAAGAAATTGCTTCGTTTACACAAACTGGGACACCCCTACATGCGTGCCAAATACTACCAGAACGCTGCAAGCGACATTGCAGCAATATTCAAATTTTAGACTGGAAAGGACCAACTCGTGCAGAAAAACATTCGGTGACACCGAACCTGCACTTGGGCTATGAAGCATGCTGTAGAGAAGACGCATAATCAGTTTGGACACCTGGGGATTTTTATTGCACAAAAAACATCCACATGGGCACGGGTGCTTGCTGTTTGCCTTCATCTGAAAAACGGCAACCACGGCCCGGATCAACTACACGTCAGCAAAACTTCTTAGCTAGTGAACTCTCGCTACGGGCAACTCTAGTATCGAACATTAAGTACTGCAGTCCTGCAAGAAATATTCAAAATGGGCACAATGGCAACTTTTCGCCTAGTTCACCAGTCAGTCTTTGTGGAATGCATTTCCTGGCGTTAGTAACATTGAGTTTCATATCGCGCACTGTACACGGCGAGCGTGCACCAATGAGGGTGTAACGTGTGCGCAAAACAGAGAATGTAAGCTGTAGGAGGCAGTTGAATAAGTTATCACCACGGCGTGTAGAAACAGCGGGCCATAGAAGGCTACATCTGGGTTAAACTAAAATAACTGTGCACACCTAATTCCACACTGATCGTGCATGCCCGCCATCACCCTAATTATCATCTTTTTTGCACTTCCGCGCTCAGTTTTTGTCCTCAGCGGGAATACATTTCCAGACGTTCCTTCTGGGGCACAGACAGAAGGAACTGCAGTCGTGTGTGAGATTTTTGGTACATCTGTCTTTTGTAATTCAGCGGTCCCTGCAGCTTCAAGGCGGAGGTAGGTGGCAGTTCTGAAACTGCGCTTTTTCTTGTATGAAACCAGCGCAAACAAAAGGAAAGCCGGCGAAGTAAAATAAGGATGGGCATTGGCCTAACAACTGAAGTTTATTGTCACGAAGGGTGCATATAAACACAAAACACAAAGGAATAAAAGGCAGTGTGCGTGGGCGCTGAAACGCTGACAAACCGCAAGGTGAGGAGGCAGCTTGATAAAACCCAGCTGAAAATTACGGACCATGCATGTCGGCAATTTTTGGGGGGTGACGACGCACTCGTTTCACTAACACACATGTTGTTTCACAACATGAGAGGCTTCTCTGCCTTTTATTTGCCGTCGGTGACAAATAAAATGCCTTTGACACTAAAATTCCGCTCACAGCCAGTACGCTCACTACAGTATGAAACGTGAAATACTGTGCGTTCATTTAATGACACTTGATGGCTTCTGAAACGCATATTGATAGAAAGTCCAGTTTGGACTACATAGGTTCGGCCACAAGGCCAAAGCAACGGCAAAACCCGCTGCACGTGCGACGTAGCGGTTCTCATGCTTAAAGCAACAACGAGCCATTTTCGCTTCACTGCCATGCTTCAGCTTCATAATTACGCTGCCACATACATAGCACGACTTACAGAGCATAAATAACGTCCTTGTGCTCCTCTTTATGTCTTGGTTTTGTTCATGCTGATTGCATCAAAGAAATGTCTCTCCAACAAGACAAACTAGCAACACTTCTACAGTTCTTTTCGGGATTTTGTATATGCGCGATTCCAACCGGAGAGTTGTTGCAACTCAATTCCCGATGTAGCAATAGGCTCTAGACGTATTGCTTTGGTTGTTCTTTTTAGGCTCTGCCTGAAAGAGCAGGCCGTGTCGTGGTTGTAAAGATTGTAGCAATATCCATTAGGCCGTGCTCGTACCATTAAAACGGTTACGACATATTCATGTATTTATTTACATACTAATTGAAGCCTGTGTGGAGACCACAGTGATGATCTTTACCCGTCCTTTTTCTTTTTTACTTGCTGGTCGACTCACCTTCTCTTGGTATATTTGCTTATGCGCCTACACCGTTTTGGTGTAACATTGATACAATATTACTAGTGAAAAAGACACGCAACAAGGCAGAAGCAGACAGGACAATCGCTAGGCTTCAGCGGAAGAGTTTACTTTGCACACGTCACACATAATAACACCAACAATCGAAGATGAAATTCAACTAGAAAAAATATTCAAACAATCAATGTAAAGTAATAGCCACGAGCAACTCCACTCTGACAGCCACGTCTCACACGCGCTGATACACGAATCCTAGCTTTTTATCCGTAAGGGTGATTAAAGGCACCATTATACAGTTGCCTGCTCGCTTTGAATACGAAAGATGTAGTGACGAAGCAGAGACTGCGGCTCCTAAAACAAGAAAGTTTATTGAAACACTAGCGTGGCCTAAATGGTTCAGCGCCGGTGCTCATCGGCCCTCACAAAAAGAGAAGGAAAGAAGGAAACGCGTATGCTCGCCTGCCCGTCCTGCACGTCACCGCACGACGTCACTTGGCACCATATCACATCACCACCTTGTCACATCACACCAGCTTGTCATATCACATCCCTCCCGCCTAGTCATCTAGGCCGTATCGGTGCACTGGAGGACGCTGGCGAGAAGAACGCCTCAATACGAGAGTCTCAGCCGCGGGTGACGTCTCCCCAAGACTTGACCGGAATCGGAAGGGAACACCCGGCTTCCGGAGGGCCAGGCTCCGAACTGGGAGTTCCCGGAAGGGCAAATGAAGCTCTTGTCCCACCTGTTGAGTTGTTGGTTCCCAGGCCCTTCTCACGTGGTTCGGATGGTATCGATGGATAGATCCGTCGGACGACCGGACCTCGTACATGACCTTACCCCGACGCCGTAGCACACAAGCAGCCAACCACTTAGGACCGTGGCGACAATTCCTTGCGTGGACAGACTCACCGCACTGAAAGATTTGTTCCGACGGCGGCCGCTTGCATTCCACGTCCATCGCATTGGGGTGAAGGTTTCACAGGCCCGAGCGCAGGTTCCTGCCCAGCATAACCTCTGCTGGGTCTTGCCTGACTCGGAGTGTGGCGTGGAATGTTGCTTGAACATGAACAAGAAACGAGACACTTTACACGCTTGAGTGCCCTGAGTGCCCTGACTGAGTGCCCAGCAGAACGAAGCATGCGTTCTGCTCTCGTATTACTTGGAGGGGTGTAGTGAGCCGTGCACATGTACTCAGTGTCATTTCAACTTCAGAAAAGAACGCTTGCTTGGCTGGTAAACGCCGTGCCCTTACCTGAAACAATCAAATCTGTCATTCCGTATGTTGCAAACATCTTACGCAGCTGTTCGATCACGGCAGATGAGTACATTTACGTCATTATTTTCACCCCAGCCCAGTTCGCGAGTGCATCAATTACCACTAGGAAAAGGGCACCATCGACAGTACCCGAAAAATCAATATGCACTCGGCTCCAACTTCGCTCCGGTTTTGCCAAGAAATCACTAGGCGCTTTCGGCCAACTTTGCCTGTCGTCCGGGCACGCCTTGCAGTGCTGCACGAATTGTTTTATCTCCGCATCCATCTTAGGCCTTCATTTGTAGGACCTCGCGAGAGCATTTATTACCGTCACTCTCAGGTGATTAGCATGCGGTTTTCCCAAACCACACAATCACGATGCACGGACAGTTCGCTTTGTCTTATTTATTTTGCACGCTCTTTCTATGTGTCCTTTTCCTGAACACTTACAGCACAATGCATTTTTTAATCTGCAGCGCGCCGCTGCTTGGTTGCCCAAACACCGAAAACAACTCCACGCACCCTGCTGACAGGCCCCGCGACACGTTGGCTTCCGTGGTTTTCTGCGTTTGGCATTGTAGTTCGAGAGCCTTTTTTCGCGGTCTTTTTGTACGTGAGCTTCCGCTTTTCGTCGTCTTTCCCTTATAGCTTGGTGCTGCTTAGCTGTATCCTGTGCCGTGACTGGGAGATCCTACGCTGCTTCGAAAGCCAGTTTTTTTCGCCAGTAGCCATTGTTGTACGACTCCGTCGGCGATTCCGATTACCAACCGGTCGCGCAGCCTTTTAGTAAGCAGAAACTTGTCCCCGGCGAACCCACCGTTTCCGGCTAACCTTCGCAACGCGGTGACGTAGTCGGCCACAGGCTCACGAACTTTCTGGTCCCGTTTCGCAAACCCGTACCTCGAAAACAGCTCTGACGGATTTCGCTGAATGTGGTTCGGCACGGTGTCAACGAGGACCTGGCATTCCACTTTCAGCGGTCGTAGGGGTTTGAAGAGCGTCCATATCAAGGAGTACTTTTAGTGCCCGCAGCAACTCCGCAGCACCGCTCTCTTTTTCACTGCCTCCAAAACCTTGTTCAAGGCTGAGTACAGTTCACTGCGCTCGATGTGTTCTTCCCAGGCCGAATTTCCCCGCACGTCAAACTCTGAAATGAGGCGACCCAACGCAATCACGCTTCTTTCCGGCGGCACTCACAGGCCAGACCGTGCCCCGTCTCCAGAGTAGTGACCAAGAAGAGACTGCTGCTCCAACAACAACAACAATTACTGAAATGATAGCGTAGCTTAAATAGCTCACCACCTATGCTTATCGCCTCTCACAAAAAGAGAAGGAAAGAAGGAAAGGCAGATGCTCGCCTGCCCTTCCTGCACGTCACCGCACTACATCACTTGGCACCATATCACATCGCCAGCTTGCCGCTTGTGTGGCACGTCACCGCACTGCTTCACTTGACACGATATCACAAAAGGTTTCACAAATCTGTCCTTTCACTTGGTCGCGCCCGCTACCTAAAACACGTGTGGCATTAAATGCTAGCACAACCAGGGCACAGCTCGCAATGGTCGGCCACATGGCTCCCGCAGCGAGCGTCTGCACTGCTGTTCGGTGCTCTCCTAGAAAGGCATTCATGCACCGCTCAATCTGTCCGACATAGGGTTTACGCAGGCAAAAGAAGTGCTGTAAAGGACGACTACTTTACAGGGGAAACACCTGGTGGCGTGCTTTTTCGGGAAACCTAGCCTCTTTTTCTCGTTGACGGCAGGCCACAGTCGACTCGGTTTCCCAGGTACAGTGGCAGGACACGGACGCCCTTTCTTTCGCAACATTTTCAAGTGGTGCATACGATGGTGTATGTACACAGTAAACGTTTTTGCGCCATTTTAACCAAACAGGGTTTTGGGAGGCCTTTATACCCTTTCTCTTGTATCTCAACCCCCTTTTCCTAGCTTTACACCCTTTTTGTGTGAAGAAAAGGGTGTTCATCAACACCCTTGCTCTTCCTTAGGGTGTTAAAACGGTGTGCAAATGGTGTTTAGCTGTTCGTAGAATAAGGCCTTGCTTGGATGCATAATAGCACTGTAACGTAGAAGATATCCCTCATATACTCCTGTACTCGCAAGAAATTTTCAAACGCAAAAAATAATTGCTCCTATGCAGCGATCGCTTGTTATCATAAGCGGTGCACCTCACGTCGCAAGTTTGAAGCTTTGGCAGGTGAAACACCAATTTGAACCTTCAAAATTAAAAAAGACTATAGTTGTTTTGCGAAAAGGGTGTTTCTGACTGCAACATGCTTGTCTTTCAGTAGGTTGTTGAAACGGTGTGACATAAGTGTTCATTTGCAAAAAAAGAACAGCGGAGCTGGGTTGTCGACCTAGTTTCTTCTGGTATTGCTAAGTTTTGTTATGTTTTCGAAGCTTTACAATGTTCTTGCTAAGCTAGGATGACGGCTGAGTGGTGAGGCCCCGCTTAACCGGATTTTACAAGGCTGTTCCAGTGTGTCCCCCCCCCCCCACTGCCAGGGGATCCAAAAGGGGCACACGCTAGGTCGGCCCCCAGCTATGCTGTTTCTCTAGGCTTGCAACACTATTGCTAGCTGCCCCAATTTTTTGCTTTTTTGAATCTAAGAAAGACTAGTACCTTTGAAATGGTATAGTAAGGAGGTGCGCAGTCGCATACGCCCCTTGTGCTCACACTCTAACAACACACTAAACTTTTTAACACCCTTTAAGCTGCTAAAAGGGTGCACTCAACATTTTGCACCTTTTTTGCACCTTTTAGGGACCAATACATTGCTCCGGCACCCAATCATGAGGGTGCCACAAATTAAGGGGTGTAAATCTTATCATTTTTACACCCTTTAAGGTGCTAGAAGGGTGTACTGAACATTTTGCACCCTTTTTGCACCTTTCAAGCGCCCAAATATTGCTCGGGCACCCCCCCCTCGAGGGTGCCAAAATTCAGGGGTGTAATCAACAGTTTCAAAGCGTACTACGACCGTTAAAGGGGTGCTAAAATGTATATATTCTCGATTGGGGTGTTACCACGGCACCCTATCGTTAGGGTTCCTAAAAGAACGGTGTGTGAATGCAAGCATGCAAACTTGCACAAAACAGGCTGAATGTTTAAACTGCACATTGCACTATTTCACCTCCCGTTGAGAGGTTTAAATATGAACTCTCCAAATATACCAGGGCAAATGCTCTAAAATTGCTGTTCGTAAATTAAAAAAAGGCTGTGGCTAGCGTTTCGTCCAGACAGAACGATATACAAGTGCTAAAGTTCCGTCCAGACGGAACGGAGCTGTGCGGGTTATCCTTCGTCCAGACGGAATACAACTGAGAGCTTAGCGTTCCGTCCATACGGAGCCGGCGTGAAATTTGTACAGTTCCGTCCAGACGAAAGCAAAACCGGCTGATTAGACGCCATTCTAACTCTTCAGGTTTGGTGTAGAGGCTGCGCCTCGGATAATGGCGCTATTGTACAACGTTCGACTCCCCTCGGTCATGCTTTTTTTTTGCGTGGTTGTGCCAGCGTTTAGTAATAGCTAACGTCGTGCCCACTTTACAATTGATGCGGTGAGAGCAGTCGGTCTTGATTCTGCACTCAACCGGCCGCTCCGCTACCGCTAACTAGAGCCAAGGCCGACGTATCCATCGCCAAGAGTTCCGATCATCTGTAGTTCGTAATGGTGATCACTAATTAACGGTTATTCTGGCTAGTCAATCAGCGGAAGCGGTTCATTCGGGTGGGTAAATATCAAGAAAGACAGGTCGCGCTGCTCATCGTGAAGCGCGCGTGGTCGAGCTTGGCGGTTCGTTTGACGGCCGATCATCTTATTGAGAGTGATTATAACTCAAATGTGACTCTAGCTAGTCAATGAGCGGAAGCGGTTTGACCGGTTGGGTAAAAATTAACAAAGGCGATCGGACTAATACCCTAGTTACACGGGCACAGTTAACCACGGTTAAACGAACCGCGGTTAGGCAAAACCGCAGTTTGCTGGGTTACACGACAGACGAAACTGCGGTTACCCCGCTAACCATGGTTAACGCACACTGAGCTTGGCCACCTCAGTTCGGTCACGCTAACCGCAGTTCCCGCAGCCGCAGTGCTCAAAATCGCACAAGTCAGTTGGGACGCAAGTTGTGGCGCATCAGCAGAGGTGAAACAAAAAAAAAATCACCTGGCGTTCGGAGGAGACGAAGGTTCTTAAATAGCGGGCGCCCCAAAGCTGCCCCCAAGAGGCGCTTGCGTTGTTTGCGTCGCTTTCGCAGTAAGCGCGACTGCCAGTCAGCAGCGGCTCGTTTCCCGATCCACCCGATCAACTATGACGAAAGCCGTGCTAAATTTGTCAATTCCGCACGTCGTCCGCCAAAGCAGGCAATCATGGTGCGTTTTCAGCCGTGCCTGCAAACATGCTGGCGTGCCTGCCCGCACGGCACTGAAACTGGCTCGAACCAGCACAGACCACGGCAGCAACAGCTTGTCGCCGCTCTTCGAAATCTATCGAGACCGTGGAAAAGAACTTCCACATGCGAGAAAGTGGATGTTAATGTGGTGAAAATTGTGCTATGGATTGTAATTCGCAGTTGTAGATATAGCGGCGGTCAAATATCCACCGCGATGCTAAGCCTAAAGTTCCCAATACCGAGCAAACGCAAGAAAACCACGCCGGTTGCGAGCTGTTTGTGGAAGCCCCTCTCGCGGCGCGCGAGTGCGTTGCGTTTGGG